>CM077197.1:1699258-1829258 GCA_039654625.1 Rhinogobio ventralis
AGTGTGTCGCTGTGTGGTTGCTATGGTGTTGCTATGCAGTTAAGCTGCCCTGGGTGTTTGAAAGTGTGTTACTATGTATTTGCCAATGTGTTCTGGGTGGTTGCTAGGGTATTGCTTTGCAGTAAAGCTGCTCTGAGTTTTTAGTTTGTTGCTATGCATTTGCCAAGGTGTTCTGTGTGGTTGCTAGGGTGTTGCTATGCAGTTAAGCTGCTCTGGGTGTTTTAAGTGTGTTGCTGTGTGGTTGCTAAGGTGTTCTGGGTGGTTGCTAGGGTGTTAATATGCAGTTAAGCTGCTCTGTGTGTTTTAAAGTGTTATGCATTTGCCAGGGTGTTCTGGGTGGTTGCTAGGGTGTTGCCATGTAGTTAAGCTTCTCTGTGTGTTTTAAAATGTCATGTGATTTGCCAGGGTGTTCTGGGTGGTTGCTACAAAGTTAAGCTGCTCTGAGTGTTTTAGTATGTTGCTATGTAGTTGTTAAGGTGTAACTATGCAGTTAAGCTGCTCTGAGTATTTTAGTGTGTTGCTATGTGGTTGCCAATGTGTTCTGGGTGGTTACTAGGGTGTTACTATGCAGTTAAGCTGCTCTGTTTGTTTTAAAGTGTCGTTATGTATTTGCCAGTTTGCCAGGGTGTTCTGGGTGGTTGCTAGGGTGTTGCTATGTATGTATTTGCTGTCACAAAGCTCTCTGTCTATAATGTTAATTTCCACTAGATGGCGCTTGTGTACTTCAGCACTCATTTACTTAAGCTACTTCTGACTAGTCTAATTTTGTATATTTTGACTATTTTATAATGTTTATTGTGCTTTCTATACTGAACTGTTGTTTATTTGTGCAAGATTTATTCTTTCTAAGAGTTATTTGGTTATATTTTATTTTATTCCCATCATGCTTTTGTATGTCACTTCCTGTTATGTCATCCACATGAAGAGATGGAATGATGTAATCATGCAAAGTTAAAGGTGTTTCTCTCTATAATCATAAATCATCCAACCAAGAATCTTCAAGATATAATCCCCTCTCTTAGCTCACAAGCAGGCAAAAGTGGTATGTGGATATATTTTCTGTTTATTTGCGAGTTTAATGTGATATGTTTGTTTTCCATGTAACTGAATATGTGACTGATGTTATGTTGTATATTTAGTTTTTTGCTCAGTTCTACAGTGTTGGTGTCTATGTCAATGAGATCATTAAACATCTGTAAAAAGGAACCTCAGCCTTCGCATTGTGACTAAGGGCGGCATAATGTAGTTAAGCTACTCTGGGTGTTTTTAGTGTGTTGCTATGTGGTTGCTAGGGTGTTACTATGCAGTTAAGCAGCTCTGTGTGTTTTAAAGTGCCATTATGCATTTGCCAAGGTGTTGTGGGTGGTTGCTACTAGGGCTTCGCTATGAAGTTAAACTGCTCTGGGTGTTTTTCAGTGTTGCTGTGTGGTTGCCAAGGTGTTCTGGGTTGTTACTATGGAGTTGCTAGGTGTTTTCTCATATTTGGTGTTGAAGAATCCTGCATCTTTGTGTCTCAGTGCTCTCAGCATCTTCTGGTCTGTATGTGTGGTTTGGGTTCTTCTGTTTCATCAGTTCAGCTGTTTTCTAGTGCAGCAGGTAAAAATAGTGAATCTGATCACCTAGTAAAGTAACTGCACACTTTCCTCAATAACAAAGATGATTTGGGGAATCATTCACATCCGGAGCACAAAAACAGTGTTTGCACTCAACTTTAGTTCTTAGTTTCCAGCAGGCATTTTGGCGTCTCTGTTGTCTTGAGAGAGAATAGCGTTGTGTTTGCCACAAGCCATATTCTCTCTAATTCTCTCCAGATGGACCTTCATGTCTTCTGCATCTGTAGGGTTTGTTCAAATGCTCAAAATGTTCGTTGATGAAAATACTGTCACACACAGAGACCAATGAGATGATGAAGACGACCCAAGAGAATCGTCAAGAAAGATGGATGTAGTCTTGAGGAAAGCTGGACGAATCTAAACAACACACAAAAAGATATGTGTTCACCAGCCCAAGAACTATTGTAAATCAAAGATTATTGGAGTATATTTTACAAAAATTCAACGTTACTTGCCATTACTTTGTAATTAATTATGAAATCACACACACACACACACACACACACAGGCACTCTCACACACACTCACTCTCTCATTCACTCACTCTATACACACACACACACTCACACACACATACTCTCTCTCTCACACACACACACACACACACATGTTTGTTTTTGTGAATTGTGGGGACATTCCATAGGCGTAATGGTTTTTATACCGTACAAACCGTATTTTCTATCCCCCTACACTACCCCTACCCCTAAACCTACCCATCACACAAACAAACACACACACACACTACCCCTAAACCTACCCATCACACACACACACACACACACACACACACACACTACCCCTACCCCTAAACCTACCCATCACACAAACAAACACACACACACACACACACTACCCCTAAACCTACCCATCACACACACACACACACACACACACACACACTACCCCTACCCCTAAACCTACCCATCACAGGAAACATTCTTTTTTACATTTTTAATAAAACATTGTTTAGTATGTTTTTAAAGCTATTTTAAATATGAGGACATATGAAATGTCCTCATATTTCATGTTTACGTCGTAATACCAGTGTAATACCCATGTCATTATACACATTTGTGTCCTCATAAATCACAAAAACATGCACACACAATCACACACAGCCACTCTCACACACATACACACACACATTCTCACACACACACACAGAGCCACTCACACACACACACACACACACACTCTCACACACATTTGCTACAGGATTTACTCTGATTGCTTTAATAGTCACGTTATGTCACCTTTATCTCTATAGCGCTGACTGCTTCAAAGCAGCTTCACTGTAATAAACAGGAAAATAACAGAATCAGATTCAAATTCTGATGTAAAGCAGCTCTAAAAAAAGACTAGTGTCATTATTCAGTTCAGTGTTGATTCAGTTCAGTTCAATAACTGTGTAAAATTCATCGATTATGAAGCGAATTCAGTTCAGCTATAAGCAGGGCTGTGTGGCTACTGCAGCGTTTCCCTCAAAAAGACTCAAAATATTTGCTCTGGCAAACAGCTCCATCAAAAGTTCAGCAGTATGGAAGTGATATTGTTTAATTGGATTACACATTGTGTTTCTGTCAGGGTTGTAAATTCTTTTGAAATGGAGAGCAAAGCAGATGTTCATCATGTCATGGAAAATATTCTAGTAAACACTGAATTATTCTTGCAGATTTTAATTTCAAGAGAAGGTCCAGCGTGCAAAGCAAAAACCCCAGTGTTAAATTAACACTCCTCAGAGTTTGACTCCACACTCAAAGTGTGTTAAAAGTAACTGAAGCAGTGTTAAAGTTAATGAGATAATTAATGACTAATTGAGTGATGATTGACCATTAGTGATGAACACCTGCTGTTAACAAATAGATTCGCTAAAGGAAAGAGTCACCATTATGGTGATCAGTGTTTGAGCTTTTGACTTTTAAAACTTTTTTTTTTTACTGGCTGCTTTAACTGTGTGTTTATAAAACACATTTGTTGTGGCAAATAAAGCACAGAAATGTCTTCAGGTGTGGTTATGATTTAATAGTGACATTATCATCATGTAGTTAACTGAGATCATTCTCAGCCCAATCTCTGATTATATTTACGTCAAAACATAACCAACAACACCTGGTTACATTTCCTCTTGGTTTGTCTGGCTGCTATAATTTAGTTACATGAGCCAGACACAATCTAATATTAAAAATCAAGGGTCAAACTAAAACTAAAACAAACACTGATCACCATAATGGTGACCTAAAATGGCAACTGTGTCCTTCAGTGATTCTGCTGGTTAACAGCAGGTGTTCATCACTAATGGTCAATCACTCAATTAATCACTTAACTTTAACACTGTTTCAGTGTTACTTTTAACACTCTTGAGTGTGGACTCAAATAAATTCTGAGAAGTGTTAATTTAACACTGGGGTTTTGCTCTCATTTCAAGTACGTTCCTGAAATCCTTTAGAGGAACCAAATGCTCTTGTGTTTTTTAGGAAACGTCATCTGCTCACTTTTGTTTGCTAGATCATCGCTGCTGATTGTTGGTCGACTGTTGAAGCCATTTTTACTGTAAATGACATGGACAACTTTATTAAGCAGCACAACTAACCTATGCCACTAGGACGGATAGTATGTGAATCGGGACGCAGCAAAGGTGTATTTGGATGTCAGTGCCACTAAAACAGACAGTTGATGTATTTGAGTCTATTTCCTTCAATGGATGTTATTTTCCTAATTCACGTCTTGTGTAAGTCCTGTCTGTCTGAAGAAACACAATATCAAAGACATTTTTCAGCTCCCCCTATTTTTACCGTTTTATAGCAAAAGAAAAGAGAAAACCCCAAGTCAACTTTAAAGGTTTAAAAATAGACTCTGCTCACAATTCATTACAGAAGAACATTTAGCATTTGTTTCTGAGTGTTCAATGTGTGCACAGATGGATCCTTGTGCTTATTTGCTTTAACAAAGACAAAAGATAAAAGATGCATTTCAGTCTCAAATGATTCATAAATTCAGTGGGAATAATGGCTCATACAGGCCAACTTTCAAATTCGTTTATTCTGAAGTTAGTGCCATCAGATCTTTGAAGTTTTGATTGAGGACAAGATGTTTATGGTATTTTCTGAACAGATTATGGCCTGAAAAACTGCTCTATTGCTGTCGTATCAATTATAATATGATAAACCTGACATTCATGACATGTCAAATCCAAATAAACTGCGGTTTGTCCCTTTTTGTCAGTCAGATGTCTTTATGTCTAAGTGGGCTATTCTTGACCAGAATAATCTGCATTGAGTTTATGATGTTAATGTCTAAGAGATGCAAATCAGAGCTGCTTTGACATAGTATAAAGGCGGTTATAAGCGGATGAATGTATGCAAGAAAAGAGCAACAATTCAATAAGCAAATAGATGCTAGAAAAAAAGACTGATTCGAGTTTAATATGCACATAATTCTAACTTAAATGTAAAAATGTAGATACACTACCAGTCAAAAGATTGGAATTATTAAGATGTTTTTGAAATGCTAACCAAAGCTGCATTTATCTGATCATAAATACAGTAAAAATTTTGATATATTATTCCAGTGTAAATCAGCTGTTCTCTATGTGAATATATAGTAAAGTGTAATTTATTCCTGTGATCAAAGCTGAATTTATCATCATTACTCCAGTCTTCAGTGTCACATGATCCTTCACAAATCATTCAATATGAGGATTTGATGCTCAAGAAACATTTATGATTAGTATCAATGTTGAAAACAGTTCATGTTTGTGTGGAAACCATGATGCATATCATTAAAATATATATATTCAGCAAAGACTTAATCAAAAGTGACAGTAAAGACATTTATAATGTTACAAAAGATTTCATTTTTCAAATAAATGCTGTTCTTTTGAACTTTATATTCATCAAAGAATCATGAGAAATAAAATGTATGACCGTTTCCACAGAAATATGAACTGATAATAATCATAAATGTTTGTTGAGCATCAAATCCTCATATTGAATGATTTGTGAAGGATCATGTGACACTGAAGACTGGAGTAATGATGATAAATTCAGCTTTGATCACAGGAATAAATTACACTTTACTATATATTCACATAGAGAACAGCTGATTTACACTGGAATAATATATCAAAATTTTTACTGTATTTTTGATTAAATAAACAGCCTTGATGAGCAGAAGAGACTTTCAAAAACATTAAAAATCGTAATTATTCCAACCTTTTGACCGCTAGTGTACTTATACTGGAACATTTAAGCTCACTTCTGAATCCCCAGACGAGTTTCCTCCTGAATAACCGGAGAAGCGGCTCACCTGTCCACCTTCTGTTCTCCTCCACACTCTCCAGAGATGAAAGAGCGACGGATCCGTCAGACTCCAGCATCACATCTGGAAACATTTCAGGCTTTTATTCGTCTTCAGCAGCAGAGCAGAAGGTGAGTGTGAATTTAGTGCAAAAGCTCGGTGTTCTCCTGAAAAGATCTGATGTGCACATTTTTACTGCATCACAAACAAGTCTGTCTGAATGTGGAACAGCAAACTAACATCCAACTCCTACTGTTTCTGTTATAGGAGCAACTCAAAAGTGCAGGAACCCTGAGAAAAAAGATTGTTAGATATACAGTAGTGGCCAAAAGTGATGTCCGACCTTGGGAAATTAATATCTTCACCCTTTATTCAAATATTATTAAAGATTTTGCATAGTTGTGCTTGGAGTTGATTGTTTTATTAGTGATGATAACGCAATGAAACATGACAAATTGTGCAACATAATTTTTGGAAAATGTATAAACACATTATAAACCAACCAAATATTATTATAACTGATTATGTTGTAGTAATTGTTTGCTTTTTCCTGTCATCTTTTTGTTTTCATATGCATGTTATACACTATATTGCCAAAAGTTTTGTGACGCCTGTCTTTACATGCACATGAACTTTAATAACATCCCATTCTTAATCCGTAGGGTTTAATATGGAGTCGGCCCACCCTTTGCAGCTCTAACAGCTTCAACTCTTCTGGGAAGGCTTTCCACAAGGTTTAGGAGTGTGTTTATGGGAATGTTTGACCATTCTTCTAGAAGCGCATTTGTGAGGTCAGGCACTGATGTTGGACGAGAAGGCCTGGCTCGCAGTCTCCGCTCTAATTCATCCCAAAGGTGTTTTATCGGGATGAGGTCAGGACTCTGTGCAGGCCAGTCAAGTTCCTCCACACCAAACTCGCTCATCCATGTCGTTATGGACCGACGCTTTGTGCACTGGAGCGCAGTCATGTTGGGACAGGAAGGGGCCGTCCCCAAACTGTTCCCACAAAGTTGGGAGCATGAAATTGTCCAAAATGTCTTGGTATGCTGAAGCATTAAGAGTTCCTTTCACTGGAACTAAGGGGTCAAGCCCAACCCCTGAAAAACAACCCCACCCCATAATCCCCCCTCCACCAAACTTTACACTTGGCACAATGCAGTCAGGCAAGTCCCGTTCTCCTGGCAACCGCCAAACCCAGACTCGTCCATGGGATTGCAGACAGAGAAGCGTGATTGGTCACTCCAGAGAACACGTCTCACTGCTCTAGAGTCCAGTGGCGGCGTGCTTTACCCCACTGTATCCCACGCTTTGCATTGCTCTTGGTGATGTAAGGCTTGGATGAGCTGCTCGGCCATGGAAACCCATTCCATGAAGCTCTCTACACACTGTTCTTGAGCTCATCTGAAGGCCACAGAAGTTTGGAGGTCTGTAGCTATTGACTCTGCAGAAAGTTGGCGTCTTCTGCGCACTGTGACCCTCAGCATGCGCTGACCCCGCTCTGTGATTTTACGTGGCCTATCACTTCGTGGCTGAGTTGCTGTTGTTCCCAATTGCTTCCACTTTGTTAGAATCCCACTAACAGTTGAGCGTGGAATATTTAGTAGTGAGGAAATGTCAGGAATGGACTTATTGCACAGGTGGCAACCTATCACGGTACCACGCTTGAGTTCACTGAGCTCCTGAGAGCGACCCATTCTTTCACAAATGTTTGTAGAAGCGTCTGCATGCCTAGTGCTTGATTTATACACCTGTGGCCATGAAGGGATTGAACACCTGAACTCAGTGATCTGGAGGGGCGTCCCAGTACTTTTGACAATGTAGTGTATGTACTAAACTTAGTCTCAACTAAATTACTGATCTGCCCACTAGATGACTGACCAGTTTTCTGCAGAGCGGCTGTACAGCCGAATCAGATTCTGTTCATTATTTTCCTGTTTAACACTGTGAAGCTGCTTTGAAACAATCGGCATTGTAAAAAGCGCTATATAAATAAAGTTGACTTGACTTGAAAGTTGACTTGTACAGGGTACCCGCGGGATCTTAAAAAGTCTTAAATGTCTTAAATTTCAAAATCAAAATTTTAGGCCTTAAATCAGCTAATCAGCTTTCGTGTTATTGGCGCGAATCTCTTTCTGATTGTACCACAGATGCATAAAACAGATTTTATTCTTCAGCGACAGTTCTCCAGTTCTTCCAGCTCCGCGATCGTGATCTTTCTCACCTGTCTTCTCGTATAATGACCAAATAAAAGTATGATATGCCTGATAGCACTAAAAAAAAGAGTTAATAAAAGCGATATAAACCCCAAACTCAATTCGCTACTGACACACGGACCGATGTCAGACTGGCTGTATATGAATGTGTCTACTTCTAGGCTTATTGCCCTTGAACGATCAAATACACACTTTATTGTGCCTATGTCCACATTGGTGATTATGTTGTGTGTAAAAAAGTTTGGGACGTGTGTCAGTATTGGATCTGCGCATTACTGTAGGTCTTAAAGTGAAAGCAACCTAATATAGCCTATCCCTGCTCCTGTCTGTGTCATTAATGTTAAACAAACAACAACAACAACAACAGGGGAAAAACACACAGTAGCCTACCTAAACTTACAGCAGTGTTTGTATCTGTATATTTATGTTGTATTTATTTGTCCTATTGTCGTTTGTTTATAAGTTCTTATTTTATTACTGACCAATTACTTGATTACTTAATTACTTGAGAACTTTTGACTTATATTAAGCAATTGCTTATTGCTGTGGTTTACTTAGGGTGGGAAATATGACCAAAAAGTAAACCACAGCAATAAGCAATTGCTTGATGTTATTAAAGCTATAGCACACCACTGGACCACTGGATTTTTTTGTAATACCAAACAAGATTCATGCATTTTGTTTGTTTTATTGCCATGTGTGACTATTGTGCATCTAACATAATGATATGGTAAATGTGGCATCCTAATTATGAAAAAAAAAAAATCTAATTTTTTGCAAATTCCTGGAAATGACCACCACAAAATCAGTCATTTTGATCTCACACAAATCACAAAAAAATGTGTATGTGTGTGTGTGTGTGTATACATACATTAGTGAAATCCTGGTGGGTTTGAGCTATGAGGAAGTGCAAGTTTACAAATTCTTTGTTTAATTTGAATAAATTAATTTGCTTTTTATTAATTAATTTTGTGATTCTGCATTTCCTTTGTACATTTTTTTTATTGCGTGATATAGGTCTTAAATTTAATTCATAATGGTCTTAAAAAGTCTTAAATTTGACTTGGTGAAACCTGCAGATACCCTGTTGTATTTTGTCAAATCATTTTGTCAGATCATCCATTTTTCCAAATCACTTTTGCCCCTGTATATCTGTGGAAAACAATGTTCCAAACATTTATCAGATTTAAATATAGATTCACTTTTTAAACAGTTTTTGTGTCTTTTCTATGACATTCTTCAGGAGAAAACAAAACAAATAAACATCAAAAGGGTCATTTTTTTTTATAATATGAATTTCTTTTTATTATATAAAATTATATTATATTTATAATACACAATTTCTTTTTATATTAACAATGCTATTACAGTCATTTGCAATAATCACGTCCCAGATTACCATAATAATAAAAAGTTAGCTCATGGCAGAATCCGTCAAATCATTTAGTTTCTCTAAACACTTTTACAGGAATGTCTCCCTCTGCTGGACGCGCCGGATTCATCCAGTCATTCTGGAAATCATCAGATTCAAATGTATCATTTTGATCAAACAGGATGGAATGTTTTAAAGTAACACAAACAAACAAAAAACACAAAACATCACAGAATCCTTCCATTGATTTCGAATATTTTACCCAGTACTTTCAGACACACATGATGAAGACACAACGTCTCTTTCTTAAATCATCACAGGAGCTCCTTCTAAACGCTTCCCTTCTTCTGAAGCACTCATAACATCATCACTCTCTTATTTCCGGAGTGTGTGTTTCGGAGCAGGAGCAGAAGGGGAAGGTCCCGCAGCAGGGCTGCAGCCACGGCTTCCAGAGGACATTAGACCAGGTCAGCTGTTTCTCCACCGGCGTCAGAGTCCTGCGGTGCTCCGTCACGGCCCGTCCCACCCGCTCCAGCACCTCTGAGAACCGCGGCTCCGTCTCCGGTGAGAGCGGCCGGCTCTCGGACGGATCCCTGCTGAGCTCAAACACCAGCGGTGGGTCGTGGTATGTCACAAAGTCCCCGTGACACAGACAGACCTTGGTGTCGTAACAGCCGATGGCTCCCGCGGGAGAGAAGTTCGGTGTGAAGAAATGGACCTTGAAGATGAAGTTGCCTAAGGAGGACATGGTCAGTCTTTAATAGTCTTGATTAATACAAAAAATATCATTGTGACACACTGTGTGAGTGTGTTTGTTTAAGCTTGTGTGAGTGTGAGTTTGTGTGTGTGAGTGTGTTTGTGTGCGCATGTGTGAGTTTGTGCGCGACTGTGTGTGTGAGTGAGTTTGTGTGTGTGCGCGTGAGTGTGTGTGTGTGTGTGTGAGTGAGTTTATGTGTGTGTGTGTGTGTGCTTGAGTGTGTGTGTGTGTGTGTGTGAGTGAGTTTGTGTGTGTGTGAGTGTGTTTGTGTGCATGTGTGAGTGAATGTGTGAGTGAGTGTGTGAGTTTGTGTGTGAGTTTGTGTGTGTGTGTGAGTTTGTGTATATGTGTGTGCGTGAGTGTGTGTGTGTGTGTGAGTGAGTGAGTTTATGTGTGTGTGTGCGTGAGTGTGTGTGCGTATGTGCGTGAGTGTGTGTGCGTATGTGTGAGTGAGTTTGTGTGTGTGTGTGTTTGTGTGTGTGTGTGTGAGTGAATGTGTGAGTGAATGTGTGTGAGTGTGTGAGTTTGTGTGTGCATGAGTTTGTGTGTGAGTGAGTGTGTGTGTGTGTGTGTGTGTGTGTGTGCTTGAGTGTGTGTGTGAGTGAGTTTGTGTGTGTGAGTGTGTGTGCATGTGTGAGTGAATGTGTGTGTGAGTGAGTTTGTGTGTGTGTGTGAGTTTGAGTTTGTGTGTGTGTGTGTGTGTGTGTGTGTGTGTGAGTTTATGTGTGTGTGCGTGTGTGTGAGTGAGTTTATGTGTGTGTGTGCGTGAGTGTGTGTGCGTGTGTGTGAGTGAGTTTGTGTGTGTGTGTGTTTGTGTGTGCATGTGTGAGTGAATGTGTGTGAGTTTGTGTGAATTTGTGTGTGTGTGAGTTTGTGTGTGTGTGTGTGTGTGTGTGTGTGTGAGTGAGTTTGTGTGTGTGTGTGTGCGTGAGTTTGTGTGTGTGTGCGTGAGTGTGTGTGTGTGTGTGTACGCGAGTGAGTGTGTGCATGAGTGTGTGTGTGTGTCTGACGTCACTCACTGTCGAGCGGGTGCCAGCGAGCAGCGTTCAGATACATGCCGCAGTAATGGAACATGAACTCGTGCTGCGAGCGGTTGGTTTTTCCCTCTAACAGCGGCATCAGGTCATGACCATCCAGAATCCTCACAACACAAACACAGCACTTACACAACAGACCGGACCATTCCTTTACAAATAAACATCTAGACTAAAAGATCGGTTGCTATGGCATTCTATGTGGTTGTGAAGCTGCAGCTAGGGTGTTTTGGTGGTTAAAGTGTTGCTAGGTAGTTGCTATGTGAGTGCTAAGGGGGTTGCTAGGGTGGTGTTAGAGTGTTCCAGGGGATTGATAAAGTGTTGCTAAGCAGTTGCTATGTGAGTGCTAAGGGGGTTGCTAGGGTAGTGTTAAGAGTGTTCCAGGTGGTTGCTAAAGTGTTGCTAGGTAGTTGCTATGTGAGTGCTAAGGGGGTTGCTAGGGTGGTATTAGAGTGTTCCAGGTGGTTGCTAAAGTGGTGCTAGGTAGTTGCTATGTGGGTTCTAAGGAGGTTGCTAGGGTGGTGTTAAGAGTGTTCCAGGTGGTTGCTAAAGTGTTGCTAGGTAGTTGCTATGTGGGTTGCTAGGGTTATGCTAGAGTGTTCCAGTTGATTGCTAAAATGTTGATAGGGTGTTCTATAAATAAAGTTGATTTGAGCTTTGGGTGGTTGCTAGTGTGTTCATGGTGGTTTCTAGGGTGTTGCTAGGGTGATGCAAGAGTGTTTTGGGTGGTTGCTAGATTACTGTTAAGGTGAGTGAGTTTAGGGTGCAAGGGTGTCCTGGTGGTTGCTAGGGTGATGCAAGGGTGTCCTGGTTGTTTGTAGGGTTTTGCAATGGTGATCTGTGTGATTGCTAGGGTGATGCTAGAGTGTTCCAGGTGGTTGTTAAAGTGTTGCTAGGTTGTTCTATACAGTGGGGCAAAAAAGTATTTAGTCAGTCACCAATTGTGCAAGTTCTCCCACTTAAAAAGATGAGAGAGGCCTGTAATTTTCATCATAGGTACACTTCAACTATAAGAGACAGAATGAGAAAAAAAATCCGCAAAATCACATTGTCTGATTTTTAAAGAATTTATTTGCAAATTATGGTGGAAAATAAGTATTTGGTCACCTACAAAAAAGCAAGATTTCTGGCTCTCACAGACCTGTAACTTCTTCTTTAAGAGGCTCCTCTGTCCTCCACTCGTTACCTGTATTAATGGCACCTGTTTGAACTCGTTATCAGTATAAAAGACACCTGTCCACAACCTCAAACAGTCAGACTCCAAACTCCACTATGGCCAAGACCAAAGAGCTGTCAAAGGACACCAGAAACAAAATTGTAGACCTGCACCAGGCTGGGAAGACTGAATCTGCAATAGGTAAGTAGCTTGGTGTGAAGAAATCAACTGTGGGAGCAATTATTAGAAAATGGAAGACCACAATCTTCCACTGACCACAATACAAGACCACTGATAATCTCCCTCGATCTGGGGCTCCACGCAAGATCTCACCCCGTGGGGTCAAAATGATCACAAGAACAGTGAGCAAAAATCCCAGAACCACAAGGGGGGACCTAGTGAATGACCTGCAGAGAGCTTGGACCAAAGTAACAAAGGCTACCATCAGTAACACACTACGCCGCCAGGGACTCAAATCCTGCAGTGCCAGACGTGTCCCCCTGCTTAAGCCAGTACATGTCCGGGCCCGTCTGAAGTTTGCTAGAGAGCATTTGGATGATCCAGAAGAGGATTGGGAGAATGTAATATGGTCAGATGAAACCAAAATAGAGCTTTTTGGTAAAAACTCAACTTGTCGTGTTTGGAGGAAAAAAAATGCTGAGTTGCATCCAAAGAACACCATACCTACTGTGAAGCATGGGGGTGGAAACATCATGCTTTGGGGCTGTTTTTCTGCAAAAGGACCAGGACGACTGATCCGTGTAAAGGAAAGAATGAATGGGGCCATGTATCGTGAGATTTTGAGTAAAAACATCCTTCCATCAGCAAGGGCATTGAAGATAAAACGTGGCTGGGTCTTTCAGCATGACAATGATCCCAAACACACTGCCCGGGCAACGAAGGAGTGGCTTCGTAAGAAGCATTTCAAGGTCCTGGAGTGGCCTAGCCAGTCTCCAGATCTCAACCCCATAGAAAATCTTTGGAGGGAGTTGAAAATCTGTGTTGCCCAGCGACAGCCCCAAAACATCACTGCTTTAGAGGAAATCTGCATGGAGGAATGGGCCAAACTACCAGCAACAGTGTGTAAAAACCTTGATGAGACTTACAGAAAACGTTTGACCTCTGTCATTGCCAACAAAGGGTATATAACAAAGTATTGAGATGAACTTTTGTTATTGACCAAATACTTATTTTCCACCATAATTTGCAAATAAATTCTTTAAAAATCAGACAATGTGATTTTGTGGATTTTTTTTCTCATTCTGTCTCTCATAGTTGAAGTGTACCTATGATGAAAATTACAGGCCTCTCTCATCTTTTTAAGTGGGAGAACTTGCACAATTGGTGGCTGACTAAATACTTTTTTGCCCCACTGTAAATAAAGGTGACTTGACTTCTGGGTGGTTGCTAGGATGTTCAGGGTGGTTGCTAGGGTGTTGTTGTGGTAATGCTAGAGTGTTTTATGTGGTTGCTAGTGTTACTGGGGTGTTCTGAGTGGTTGCTGTAAATAAAGGTGTCCTGTAAATAAAGGTGACTTGACTTCTGGGTGGTTGCTAAAGTGTTGCTAGGTGGTTGCTACATGGTTACTAGGGTGTCCTGGTGGTTGTTAGGGTGATGCAATTGTGTTCTGTGTGGTTGGTAGTAATATAATCTGTAAGTGTGTATTGCTGTCTGAGCTACAGGAATAAAGTGCTGCTGGTGTTGTACCTGTCCTCCGGCAGCTCTCCCCCGGCCAGCTTCACCACTGTGGGAAAAACATCCATCAGACTGGTTGGTTCTGGCACCTGTCGACCTGCGGTGAGACGCCCGGGCCAGTGGAATATTCCTGGCACTCGGATCCCTCCCTCCCAGCCGCCCATGGCTTTACCACCTAAACATATGAGGGTCAGTGAAAACACACAATCATATCCTGTATTTGCCTGTGTTTTTGCTCTTTTAGGAGCTTGACAGGGCAGCGTGTGTGAAGAGCAGCGTGAACTCCTCCAAACGTCTGCTCTGGTGTTTCACAGGCTCATGCAGTAAATGATGACAGAATGTGTTTGTACCTCGATAGATTCCGTTCCAGCCTCCTCTCTGAGAGTCTTCGATGTGGCCGCCGTGGTCAGATGTGAAGTATGTCAGGGTTTTCTCCGATAGGCCGAGCCGTTCGATGGTCTCCATCATTCTACCTGTGATCAAACACCTGATCTTTACTCTGATGTGATTGAGCTGTCAAGATCATGTGACCAGAGCTTTTATGAGTTTCTTACATTAATTGTTACATTGTTACATTTGATTCATGAGAAGAAAAGAGAGAGAAGTTATATTTCGCATGAATGTGTTTTTAAAGATTGTTTTGCATTGTGGAATTTAATTATAACAAAGTAAGAACAAATATCATTTTATTGCCATAATAAATAGGATATAAATTACATTTTTAAAGTATTTTTGAATTTAATTAATATTTTTATTGAAGTAATAAAAATCTGATTTGTTTTCATTGTGATAAATGTATTAGTTATAATTAAATGCCACAATGCAAAACAGTCATGTATTGGTAAGTGGTTGCTAGGGTGTTCTGGGTGGTTACTATGGCATTTCTAGGGTGATGCTAGAGTGTTCTGGGTTGTTACTATAGTGTTGCTAGGTGGTTGCTAGGGTGTCTTGGATGGTTGCTAGGGTGCTGCTAGAGTTTTATGGGTTGTTACTGTAGTGCTGCTATGTGGTTGCTAGGATGTTCTGGATGGTTGATAGGACATTTCTAGGATGATGCTAGAGTGTTCTGTGTTGTTGCTATAGTGTTGCTAGGTGGTTGCTATGGTGTTCTGGGTGGTTGCTATGGTGATGCTAGAGTGTTCTGGGTTGTTGGTATAGTGATGCTAGGTGGTTTCTAGGGTGATGTTAGAGTGTTCTAGGTTGTTGCTATAGAGTTTCTAGGTGTTTGCTATGGTGTTCTGGGTGGTCACTAGGGTGATTTTAGTGTGTTCTGGGGTTTGCTATAGTGTTGCTAGGGTGTTCTGGGCAGTTGCTAGGGCATTGCTTGGGTGATACTAGAGTGTTCTGGGTTGTTGGTATAGTGATGCTAGGTGGTTTCTAGGGTGATGTTAGAGTGTTCTAGGTTGTTGCTATAGAGTTTCTAGGTGTTTGCTATGGTGTTCTGGGTGGTCACTAGGGTGATTTTAGAGTGTTTGGGGGTTTGCTATAGTGTTGCTAGGGTGTTCTGGGCAGTTGCTAGGGCATTGCTTGGGTGATACTAGAGTGTTCTGGGTTGTTGGTATAGTGATGCTAGGTGGTTTCTAGGGTGATGTTAGAGTGTTCTAGGTTGTTGCTATAGAGTTTCTAGGTGTTTGCTATGGTGTTCTGGGTGGTCACTAGGGTGATTTTAGAGTGTTCTAGTTTGTTGCTATAGAGTTTCTAGGTGTTTGCTATGGTGTTCTGGGTGGTCACTAGGGTGATTTTAGAGTGTTCTGGGTTGTTGCTATAGTGTTGTTAGGTGGTTGCTAGGGTGATGCTAGAGTGTTCTGGGTGGTTGCTAAAGAGTTCCTAGGGTGTTGCTGGTTTAATATGATGCTTTATTTGTTGGCGATTTGTCTATTTAGAATGGCATTTTATTGTAGCAGAAAAAAAATATTATTTGTGAACAAATCAAACACTCTGGTCTGTTCTGCTGCCCACCAATCACAATAGAGCATCCAGACATAGACACGCCCACTGTGACCAACAGTACAGCCACTCAGAGATCTGCAGTGATACATCAGAAATCCATCTCTTACCAACCATCCAGTCCACTTCTTCCACGTTGTCCCCATACAGCCCATGTTTGCTCTTTCCGGCGAAACCCTCGGACACGAAGAGGGGCGTGTGCACATGTGCCAATGACAGGAAGAGCAGAAAGGGCCCGTCTCTGTGTCTGACATCATAAATCACATGATGAACAATCACTCTAAACAGAAACCAAAGACGTTTCCCACGGCAGGCACAAGAAACAGACCATAATCTTGAGCGTGGGAACTTCAGGAGACGAACAACTGATCTGTCTGGACAGGTCTAATGTTTTCTGCATTACCACATTATTAAGCAAGCATGCATGCAAATGAGCATTACAGCTTCCTGTTCACGGGTGAATCTCCGCAAACATGTCAAGAACACGTGCAGATCATACAGCGGCACAAATTCAAAAGAAACAAATAAGAAATTATAGTTTAAATGAAAAAGGAAGTTGCATTGTGTATCATTTAAATACAGCAAATTAATTTTCTGAAAACAAATCTAATTTTTATTACAGTGCTAGAATGATATTACTGTGTTCTAGGTGGTTGCTAGGATGATACTGTGATGTTCTGGTTGGTTTTAATTTTACATTATAAATAATAAATTAAAATTAATGTTCTGGTTGGTTGCTAGAATGATATTACGGTGTCCTGGGTTGTTGCTAGGATGATATTCTGATGTTCTGCATGGTTGCTAGGGTGATACTGGGGTGTTTTGGGTAGTTGCTAAGATGATACTATGATGTTCTGGGTGGCTGCTTAAGTGTTCTGGGTGGTTTCTAGGGCATTGCTAAGATTGTATTAGGTTGTTGTGTAGGGATGTAGGGTGCTAAGGTGATATTAGGGTGTTCTGGGTGGTTGCTAGGATGATACTCTGATGTTCTGGGTGGTTGCTAGGGCGTTGCTATTGTGATAGGGTGTTTTGGGTGGTTGCTAGGATGATACTATGATGTTTTGGGTGGTTGCTAGGGCATTGCTAGTGTGATATTAGGGTGTTTTGGGTGGTTGCAAGGATAATACTATGATGTTCTGGGTGGTTGCTAGGGCATTGCTAGTGTGATATTAGGGTGTTTTGGGTGGTTGCAAGGATAATACTATGATGTTTTGGGTGGTTGCTAGGGCATTGCTAGTGTGATATTAGGGTGTTTTGGGTGGTTGCAAGGATAATACTATGATGTTCTGGGTGGTTGCTAGGGCGTTGCTAGTGTGATATAAGGTGTTGTGGTGGTTGCTAGGATGATACTATGATGTTCTGGGTGGTTGCTAGGGCATTGCTAGTGTGATATTAGGGTGTTTTGGGTGGTTGCAAGGATAATACTATGATGTTCTGGGTGGTTGCTAGGGCGTTGCTAGTGTGATATAAGGTGTTGTGGTGGTTGCTAGGATGATACTATGATATTCTGGGTGGTTGCTAGGGCACTGCTAGTGTGATATAAGGTGTTGTGGTGGTTGCTAGGATGATACTATGATATTCTGGGTGGTTGCTAGGGCATTGCTAGTGTGATATTAGGGTGTTTTGGTGGTTGCTAGGATGATACTATGATGTTCTGGATGGTTGCTAAAGTGTTGCTAGGCAGTTGTTATGCAGTAGATATATATAATGTTGCTAAAAAAAAAAATAAAAAAAAATAATAGTTAGTATTTTGTAATTTTGTGTTGATTTAAGTATAAATTATTTAATTGTATTACAGTAATATTGTATTACTGAAGTCCTACCTCTCCACGAATCGCTCTGCTTCACGCATGAGCCGCGCGTTCAGCGTCTCCACTTTCATGGGCTGCTCCACCACCTCGCCGTTCCTCATGATGATGCAGTTCCAGGTCCTCAGGAGTTCAAAGGGCACGAACCACACTGAGAAACTCAGCAGCCACAGGACGGCCAGAAACGCCACGAGTGTCAGACGGATCTGCAGCAGCCCAACGGTCCAGACCAGAAGCAGCGTGAGAAGCGCGAGTGCCACCAGCACAGAAATCTGCCGCAGTGTCTTCTGCAGGTCCACCAGGACGTCTTTACCTTCTCCAGGCTTGCAGTCGTTGAAGTAGGTGAAGGGCAGCCCGTAAAAGAAATCAAAGCCGTGATTGTTGGGATGGTGGCAGTGATCGTTTCTGCTCTCACAGTTCACACCCAAATGCCACTTACCTGCAGAGTGAACACACCGTAAAGACACCAGGACATTAAAATCACAGTTTAACCTGTTAACACAGGCTTCACAAAGTCTTTTCAACCACACAGTATCATAATTTCTGTCTTACAATCATTCAGATGATCACACAAGTACTGGATAAAAGTTTATAGTTACAGATATAAACACTGATGTCAACGGTAGTGATCAAAATAGAGTAAATCACCTTTTGAAAGTAACTCGCTTCAAATATAGATTGTATCAATTATATCGTTACACCAGTAGGTGGAGACAAGTGACTGCTAAAAAATGTGTCATTGAATCATTCATTCATGAGATTTAAAAAAAAAACGCTGACTCATCCAGTAATTAAACAAGTGAAGTCTTTATGAGTGAGTCATTGAATCATTCATTAAAGAGAGTCGTTCAAAAACACTGATTCATCCAGTAATGAAACAAGTGAAGTCTTTATGAGTGAGTCATTGAATCATTCATTCAAGAGATTTGTTCAGAAACACTGACTCATCCAGTAATGAAACAAGTGAAGTCTTTATGAGTGAGTCATTGAATCATTAATTCAAGAGATTCGTTCAAAAACACTGATTCATCCAGTAATGAAACAAGTGAGTCTTTATGAGTGAGTCATTGAATCATTCACTCAAGAGATTCGCTCAAAAACACTGATTCATCCAGTAATGAAACAAGTGAAGTCTTTATGAGTGAGTCATTGAATCATTCATTTAAGAGATTTGTTCAGAAACACTGACTCATCCAGTAATAAAAAAAGTTAAATCTTATGAGTCATTGAATCATTCACTCAAGAGATTCGTTCAAAAACACTGATTCATCCAGTAATGAAACAAGTGAAGCCTTTATGAGTGAGTCATTGAATCATTGATTCAAGAGATTTGTTCATAAACACTGATTCATCCAGTAATGAAACAAGTGAAGTCTTTATGAGTGAGTCATTGAATCATTGATTCAAGAGATTTGTTCATAAACACTGACTCATCCAGTAATGAAACAAGTGAAGTCTTTATGATTGAGTCATTGAATCATACACTCAAGAGATTCATTCACAAACACTGATTCATCCAGTAATGAAACAAGTGAGTCTTTATGAGTGAGTCATTGAATCATTCATTCAAGAGATTCGTTCAGAAACACTGATTCATCCAGTAATGAAACAAGTGAAGTCTTTATGAGTGAGTCATTGAATCATTGATTCAAGAGATTTGTTCATAAACACTGACTCATCCAGTAATGAAACAAGTGAAGTCTTTATGAGTGAGTCATTGAATCATTCACTCAAGAGATTCATTCAAAAACGCTGATTCATCCAGTAATGAAACAAGTGAAGTCTTTATGAGTGAGTCATTGAATCATTGATTCAAGAGATTTGTTCATAAACACTGACTCATCCAGTAATGAAACAAGTGAGTCTTTATGAGTGAGTCATTGAATCATTCACTCAAGAGATTCATTCAAAAACGCTGATTCATCCAGTAATGAAACAAGTGAAGTCTTTATGAGTGAGTCATTGAATCATTCACTCAAGAGATTCATTCACAAACACTGATTCATCCAGTAATGAAACAAGTGAAGTCTTTGAGTGAGTAATTGATTCACTCATTCAACCCAATTTATTTTTTAAGTAATTACTTCAAATGAATTAATTATTTTATTAACTGGACTGTAGCAACCTAAATTTCGCCAGAGCTTCTAGTAAATGACTTTTTATTTTGTTTAGTTGTCTGTTTAGAATTGTGGGAAAATCGTGATCTTTGTTTGAAACCAAAAAAATCGTGATTCTCAGTTTATCCAGAATCGAGGCACTCTAAAATGTACTAAACTAAATGTGATAGTTCACCCAAAAATGAATATTGTCATCATTTCCTCACCCTAAGCCTAAATGAAACCTGTTCATCATGTAAAGCGATCATAGCACTTGTAAGCTCCAGCCGTGGTTGAAGGAATTCTGTGTGTAGGCCTTTTCAGCGTTTTTGTAAAGTTCACTTAATTTATTAAAATGTGGATATCTAATTTTAACTCTGACTCCATGAATAATTTAATCTGACTACAATTTTATGTGACTTTGTTAAATTTGTTTTAGTTGTGATTTAATTTAGATCGTTGATTTTTCTTTTTCTTTCTGGCTACAGAATTTTCCCCAAATGGCAGCTCTGCCACCCTTCCTTAAATACCCAGACCACACCAGAAGGGTTGTAAATATCTGCTACACAAACACCTGGTTTCGGAGGACAGGATCAGATATCTTGAAGAGAACAGTATTCTCATAATGAGTTTTATTGTTTTATTGCAGGGTGTTGGATCTCAGCTTTTTATCTTATCAGTAAAATCAATTCTTACAGCTACACAAAGCTTGGATTAAACCTTTCAGTTTATATGGGTTTGTTTTACGACGTCTTTATGACCTTTTATGAATCTTCTAAGTTTTGATTACCTGGACGTTCAATGGAGGGGCAGAAACCTCTCGTATTTCTTTATAAACACCTTTATTTGTGTTTCGAAGATTAGCGTCTTAACGGTTTGGAACAACATGAGGGCGAGTATATGAGCATTTCTGAGCAACCTTCAATGGTTTTCTTTATGCATTAAATAATTTTTATGCATAATATAATTTATTGACATCTTTGGGACAGATTCACCCCATATACTCTTACCCACAATGCCGGTGGTGTAACCCTGCTTTTGCAGAAGTTTAGCGAAGGTGGTTTCGTTAGGTGGAAGTCCTCCTGATCCAGCGAGGAAAAGAATGACCTGCACTCGGCCTGTGCTGCCCAGACCTTCACATCAACACAAACACAGGCACGTCACACACAAACCAGCCATTCTGACATCAACACATCAGCCGGCCCATAAATGATCCGTCCACAATATCGTTCTGTTTATTCTAAAGGCCTGATATAACCATAATGATAAACATATACGGTAGAAACATTCTAAATGTAAAATAATATTAGTGTCAACACCATAACTGTAACAATAACGACACAGAAGCAATAATGTTGGAATCACTTTCAGAACGACTTTTTCCAGTTCCAATAAAAACACTGACAGCCAATCAGAATCGATCCTGCTTCAAGAGCTCGAACATTTAAAGTGACAGACCACAAAAGCAGGATGGATTCTGATTGGCTGTCAGTGTTTATATCATTCATCAGCTGGAAAAGAACTCCAGTGATTTCATTCCTCTGTGTTATTAATCTAGAAAACTGAATAGGGGAAATAGTCTGGAAACGCAAATATTTCTCCATACTCTTTCTTTTTTCCATTTTTCCCAGACCTGGAAATTACTCAAAACAAATTCCAAACTGCCCTGTTAACTAATGTCAACAGATACAACTTTTGATTCTAATAACATATTAATTCAGTAGTTAACTAATTAAATCTTATTGTAAATTGTCTATTTTTAGGGGTGTAACGGTTCTCTGTAAGAAATCCAACCGTACGGTTCTCCACCCGCGGTCCGGCACGCACTTGCACCGCGGTTCATCTCAAATCTGATGATGCATCTATAATATGGTAAATTAATAAAAACAGACAGACCGAGTTTAGCTAACGTTTCTGTCGATGGATACGCATTCTGGCTTCCCAATACATTACAACAGCGATGATCAAAAAAATAAAAGTGGACAAAACAGTCACTCTTTGTTCAATGCAAAAGCAACTGCACAATTTAAACATTGAAAGCAAGAAGACACGAAAGAGAAGATTTGTGTGTGCACTCATCTGAAGCGCGCATCCAAATTGACCCAAAACGGATGTGAACATGCCCACCTTGGTGACTATCCTAGCAGACAGTCGGTTACGTCTTAAGTGAACGTAAACAGTGGAGAAAGACAACGCATGTGTGTATCAGTGTATTAGATCTGTGCATTCGCTCTTAAAGTGACAGCAGCCTAATATTCCTGTTTCTAATGTTAATCAAACAACAAAAGACGAGGAAATCCACACGCTGCTCTTGACTAAATATATACTTTTAAAAGTATAAATTTTTAATTTATACAGTCAAATATGCAATGTTATTTTACATTTGATTACTTTATTCAATTTATATACCTGAAAGATACTTGAACTGTTAGATACTTGAAAAGCACTGTTTATTTTATTTGTATCTTTGCTCTATTGTATTTATTTGTGCTTTTGCTTGTATTTAGATTATTTGTTATTTTCTTTATTTTTATTTGACAGTAGCCCTTTTTTCCTTGATCATAGCACATGCCGAACCGTACTGAAACCGTGACTCTAAAACCGGGATCCATTACACTCCTAATTTTTCCTCTTATTTTGGGCATTTTCTGTCTGAAGTCAATGACATTCAGAAATGATCTTTCACACTGGATAAAGGACGGGCGTGTGTTTCCTCACCGGCGCGTAGGGCGTATCGGCCCGTCATGAAGGCGGTTCTGCTGGGAGTGCAGAGAGGAGCGGCGGAGATGTGCTGCGTCAGCTTCACTCCGTCCGCGGCCAGCCGGTCTATGTGTGGTGTCCTTCAAACACATCACAACAACATTTACAGATTAATGCAATAGCTGAAAACTAATTTTCCAATGTTTCTAACATACACTACAGAATTATTGTCTTGTTTTCCAGTATAAACATCAAAAACTTCAAAAGCAAAGCAAAATGACTGAAGATATAAAAGGCACAATATGTAAGATTTTTGGATTAAAATATCCAAAAACCACTAGAACAGTGTTATATATTTTGCTGACTTGTGTACATTATCCCAAATGTTTCCAAGAATGTTTAAATCCAGAGAAATAAGTTATTTCAACCAGGACACGGACCGTGTGTGTGCGTCCCCTATCAATGACATCATACCCGC
This sequence comes from Rhinogobio ventralis, assembly GCA_039654625.1. Classification (NCBI taxonomy): domain Eukaryota; kingdom Metazoa; phylum Chordata; class Actinopteri; order Cypriniformes; family Gobionidae; genus Rhinogobio; species Rhinogobio ventralis. Next base: position 1,722,424 of record CM077197.1, read on the forward strand.
GTTACCCTCCGGTTTTATTACGATGGCAACACCAAAGCCACTTTAATATCTGATGTGTTTTATTAGACAGGTGAGCAACTGTTTGGATCATTCATGGACAGAAACTAATCATTGTTCTCCAGCTCAACACAGTTAGTCTTATTGTTTAAATCTGGTGTTCTTGATTTACCGCGAGTACCATGTTTTACCATGCCTGATATGATCTCGCTCACTGCAGTGTGAACAAGTGTCTCATAGTAGCGCCGAGCGGACGCACAGAGTAGCATTATAACATCACTTTAACACACTTAAATGTGTGTAATATGATAAAACAACACTGCGTTACCACACACACACGAGCGGAAGAAGCGGAAGCGCTCGTCTGACAGAATAAAAGCTTGAGCCGTGTGTCGCACTCGCCTCTCATTAGCAATCGCTCCAGCGCCTCGTTCAGCTCCACAACACTCGCTCTGCTCTGCTACAAACTACAGTAACATGATTTCTGCCCGAGTCCCGTCCCGATTCTTTTCTACCGGCTGTAGAGGTGAAGATGACAACTCCCATGAATCTGCGCTCAATCTCGGTGTCATAAAGCTACGCCTTTGTTTTGAATAGGCGACCTCTAGTGGTGAAAAACTACATAGTGTGCCTTTAAGAATTTCATGCTGAAAAACTGATAAAAATTAAGTAAGTTTATGCTTTAAAAATCAAACAGGGCTTGACATTAACACCCGTCAGATGCGTGTGTATTTCAGCAGTGGTGTGTAACTGTCACAGGGTGTTTTGGTTATGTTTCATGTGTTTAAGTTTGCCATGTTCACTGTCATGTCTTGTCATGCACTTCCTGGTCTTGTCATGTGATCCTGCCATGTGCTCCTTTGTCTTGTGTCCTGTTGTCTTGTTCTCATTGGTTTATTGGTTAATCATTGTTCACAGGTGTGTCTCGTCTTGTCTTTAGTCATTGTGTATTTTGCCCTCATGTTTGCCATGTGTCCTGGTCTTGTATTGAATGTGTAACCCGTGTGTTGGTGAGTCTTTGTCTTTGTTTATGCCAAGCCAAGCCAAGCCAAGTCTTTGTTTTATGTTTTGGATTTTGATTTATGTTAAGATTTAAGTTTAATTAAACTGCACTTGGGTTCAGCAAACTTGCCTCCAGTGGACTCGTGTTACAGAATACAAGACCCCCAAACATGAACCCAGCAGTGGCCATTCTTCGCCTACTTCAAGGTAACCGTCCTATTGAGGACTATGTTCAGGACTTCTGTCATCTGTGCTGCAAGGTGGATTTTAATGATGTCGCCCTAAAGGACATTTTTTGTTTTGGGCTCAATGAGCCCTTACGCTCCCAGCTTCCAGGGGGTAAAATAGATTGGTCCCTGGAGGGGTATATAGGCCAGGCCCTTTTATTGTGCGGCTCATCATTTACTGTGGGAATGGTGGAGGAGGAACCCCGCCATCCCACAGTACCTTCCACCCCAGAAAGTCCTGTCCATGTCCAGAACCAAGCCACGTCCCCTGTCCACGTCCAGAACCAAGCCACGTCCCCTGTCCACGTCCAGAACCAAGTCATGTCTCCTGTCCATGTCTGGAGCCAGGCTATGTCTCCTGTCCACGTCCGGAGCCAAGCCATGTCTCATGTCCGCGTCCAGAGCCAAGCGACGTCTCCTGTCCGCGTCCAGAGCCTGGCCATGTCTCCTGTCCACGCCCAGAGTCATGCCCCAGACCAGCGTCCTGAGGTGGCTTCCGCCCCAGACCAGCGTCCTGAGGTGGCTTCCGCCCCAGACCAGCGTCCTGAGGTGGCTCCAGCCCCAGACCAGCGAACCTGAGGTGGCTCCAGCCCCAGACCAGCGAACCTGAGGTGGCTCCAGCCCCAGACCAGCGTCCTGAGGTGGCTCCAGCCCCAGACCAGCGTCCTGAGGTGGCTCCAGCCCCAGACCAGCGTCCTGAGGTGGCTCCAGCCCCAGACCAGCGTCCTGAGGTGGCTCCAGCCCCAGACCAGCGTCCTGAGGTGGCTCCAGCCCCAGACCAGCGTCCTGAGGTGGCTCCAGCCCCAGACCAGCGTCCTGAGGTGGCTCCAGCCCCAGACCAGCGTCCTGAGGTGGCTCCAGCCCCAGACCAGCGTCCTGAGGTGGCTCCAGCCCCAGACCAGCGTCCTGAGGTGGCTCCAGCCCCAGACCAGCGTCCTGAGGTGGCTCCAGCCCCAGACCAGCGTCCTGAGGTGGCTCCAGCCCCAGACCAGCGTCCTGAGGTGGCTCCAGCCCCAGACCAGCGTCCAGAGAGGACTCCTGGCCATGACCCCATAGTCCTGCCCAAGAAAATTTTGGGGGGGGGGGCAGTGGATACCCTGAGAAGGCCTGGAAGGCCACGCCTCATGGTCCAGGTCCGCCCACGCCTCATCAGAATGCAGCGTATTCACGTAAACACAGTCAGTTCTGTTTTAAAGGTGGGGTAAGTGATATTTCAAAAATGCATTAGAAAAGAGTCTCGGCCGAGTACCAAAACAAACTGTAGCCAATCAGCAGTAAGGGACGTGTCTACTAATGATGGGGAGAAGAAAGCGCTCAGTGCACGTCATTATTCAAAAGACACCACACACAGGACAGACATCAGCCGAGCGACGACAGAAAGAGAGAGAGATGGAATGTCTGTGGAACAAAAGAAGGCTTACGATCAGGCAGGAAGTATCAGCTTCCCAGCGCTGGAGAGAACTCAAGGAGCGAAGGTAGAGGTTGCTTTATTTCTTCTCGATAGGCGAGTAACATTGGTTTTGTTTTGGTTCACAGAACTAATATATGCTGGCTTTTGCTTGAATGTGCTCGTGTGTCATGTTCGCTTGTTTGTCCATTTGCGATCGTATTGTCGTTCACTTCAGCGATGATAGAAGAGCCATTCATTTCCACATCCTATAAACTACTGTCTGTTTCAAGCGTCGGCTCGCAGTGTGTCCGAAAAGTAAGATAACATACTCCTAATATATGTTTGTTTCCTTTGGTTCCTCTTTTCGTGATCGATATAACCCTCTAATCTTGTCATAATTGACATATGTTGGATCGAGTTGTTCATGAAAACTGTTTGTGTGTTTGGGATGGAAGGGATGACTTTTTCATTGAACATTCGACCTGGATTACCATAGTAACACACAGATTCCACCATAGTCGTTGCCTGGGTTACGTATGTGTGGGGCGGAGCTATCAAAATAGGGGCGTGTTTGTTTTGGTGATTTGAAATATCAACATCGGTTACTAGAAAGCACTTACACCACTTTTAAGTGAACTGAAAAAGAAAAAGAAACCGCATGTGTAACAGTATAAAGGATCCGTGCGTCAGCTCTTAAAGTGACAGCAGCCTAATAAACCTGCTGCTTAATGTAAAATATCTATATGGAAGTTTTTCCCCATGGTATCGATGTCAAAATTGTGGCTAGTAACTTTGGAAAACCACTAACCACAGTGACTGGTCAGCAAAAAAGTTAATGTCCTGAGAACAAATATCTGCCGGTCAGAAAATTTGTCTTTTGTTTTCTCTTTGAATTAAGTATATTTTGCTTCTCCAGTAAATGTATCCTGATTTAAGAATGACAGAAACACTGAGGAAGAGCATCATTTTAATGCAGTGTTCAGCATTAGAGCAATCACATCAACTATTCAGTGAGAAACATGTTTTGTTCTGTTATTTTTGTATACATTTGTTGTAATCTAATGATTTTGCAGTTATTTTTTAGCCCAAAAAACAAAAAAAATTTCTAAAAATTCTCCTTTCATATTCCAAGGACAGAATGACATCATGAGGGTGAGTAAATGATGACAGAATCGAATTATTATTTTATTGAGTGCATCTTCATTTACCTGATGGTGTCGTTTCCATAGCAGCCGATATCTCCAATGCCCAGATCATCCACCATCATCAGGACGAAGTTGGGTCTGAGATCATGATCTGCATGTGTGACACTCGAGCTGGACTGGAACAGAACCAGGAACCCAGCAAAAAACCTGCAAAAGCACACCAGAGCTGAGTTTCTCTTACAGCAACCCTTATGTGTGTTATGAAATCTGCAGATGCACCAAACCTCAAGCTCCTGCTTTCCATCAGCAGCATCTGGAGATGAAGCTCTTCTAAACTGCAGGTGAGATGATTGACATCAAATACAGGTGTGCAGAATGCATGAAAACACGCGAAATGGCAACCATCCCACGCGCTTCTGCTGGAGTTTGAACATCAGCTGATTTAATCCCTGATTTATTAACCGCAGGATCAAACATACAAACATGCGCTTTATTTAATGCGGCTGCTTCCTTTACACACAGCTCAGATTCTCTCTCTAATGCTTCTTGTATTCGCTTACCTTCCCTTAAACAGTCAGTTGTTCACAGGCTTTACTCTGACTATCCCTCTTCCCGACAGGATCTTCCACATTCCCAGCGCACTCGCGAAAGACGCGGAACGCAGCGCGCTTACCGTAAACACCCATGTATAGACGCATTTATTAATGCGCGAACCGAACCAACTCGGGTTATTTAATAATCATCAACTAATTTGAACAGATTCACCGTAGCTAGTTATACACATGGCTGTGTGATTGTTGAATTTGATTTTAAAGAGAGTGTGTTAAAACAGTGTGCGCTTATAGTCGACACTATACGGTAGATTCGGACAAAGAGCCTTTTACAAAAAAACCCCCGAAGCCTTTGCTTTTACATCACTCATGTTGTTTGCCTGGAAAAGCTGCACAACTCAAACATTATTTAAATGTGTGCAATAAAAAATATTACTCTGAAGCATTATACCAGAATGTAAATTACTGCTATTATTATTGTAAATGATAATGATTATTTACATTGTGTTTATTATTATTAGCTCAGTCTCTCTGAGTTTCCTTACTATTACTAATGTAATATTATTACTACATATACTTGTAGTAATAGTAATAACTTGTGCATAATAGCTACAGACTTAAATATCATGTTGTGAGCGTCATAAACACCCACACATAAACCCTCCAATATTCACATCGGTGTTATTTTAGTATTATTAATATAGTATTGTTGTATGTATTCATATTTTGAATTAGTTTTTATTTTAAAAATTTTCAATGGAATTTTAGTCTTTTTTTTTTTTCAAATATTTTTTTAATATTTAATGTTGTATTTATTTTCCGTTTTAGTATTTTAGTACTTCAACTTAACTGAAAATATGAAAGCTGAACGTATATCTTAATGTTTTTTATTTCAGTTAACTTAAATGTGTTTTAATCATCAAGTTTTAGTCATTTTGTTTTGTGTTTTTGTCATTTTTATTATTGTTTTTGTGTTTTCTTTTCAATATGTATTTCTAGTTATTTATTTTTATTTTCAGTTTTAGTAAAGTGAAAGTACCACTGATAGTTTTATTATTTCAACTAACAAATGTATTTTAGTTTAATTTTAATAATTTATTTATAATTTTATACTTATTTATTTATTTTAGTATTTTTGTCATTTTTATTATTTAAAACAAATTATTTCTATTTTTTTATTTCAATCAACATATATTTTAATCATCATTGTTAAAATGTTTTTATTTTTTTGTCATTTTATTTTTAAAATATTTATTTGTAGTCTTATTTCAATCAACAGATGTATTTTAATCCTTTTACTTAAATTGTTCTAATAATTTATTGTTTTTTGTAATTTTTTATTATATTTTAAAATATGTTTCTATTTTTTTAATTTTATTTCAATCAACATAATTGTGATTTAATCATTTTAGTTTAATTTCTAGCAATTTTTTGTGCGTTTTTGTCATTTTTATAGTTTTTTTTTATATACATTTATAGTTTTTTATTTTATTTCAACCAACATAAATGTATTTTAATAATTTTAGTTCAAGTTATAGTTAAGGATAATAACTCTGATTCAGATTAGTGGTGCATTATTATGGAGTTGTTTTATGACAGATTATTAAAATTGTACATTTGCCCAGATATTTACTTAAAATTCACAAAACGATCTGTTCATGCAGTGACTGGTGGTCGATTTCAGACGCAAAGAGCCTCTTCTGTTGTGGTTATGTACAGTTATTGGCTAGTAATCTTATCTATCACTAATTTATATATGCTAATCATGAGTAATAATTACTCAAAGAAGGTTAATTGCTTCTAATGAGAACACTTTTTTGCTTATTGTTTTCTCTGAAACATTGAATGTAATATTATATAATAATACATTAATATATGTGATTATATCATAATATTATTAGTGCTGTCAAATCGATTAAACATAATTAATCGCATCCAAAATAAAAGTTTGTGTTTACATAATATACAGTACTGTGTATAATTATTATGTATATATAAATACACACACATGTATGTATATATTTAAGGATTTTTTTATATATTTTTAAAATATATATATATTTATATATAAGATATATATATATATATACATGCGTGTGTATTTATATATACATAATAATTATACACAGTACACACATATATTATGTAAACACAATTAATTACATACATTTTTCCCCAGCACTAATTATTATGTATATATAAACACTCATTCATGTATATATTGAAGAAATATTTGCATGTGTATATATATTTATATAATTTATATTACATATAAATATTTTATATATAATTTTTCTTAAATATATACATGCATGTGTGTGTATTTATGTATACATTATATTTATACACAGTACTGTATTTTATGTAAACAAACTTTTATTTTGGATGCGATTAATCGCGTTTAATCGATTTGACAGCACTGATTTATCATTAATTAAATCTAATTATTATATTACAAATAATGCTAACACTTCATTTTAATGTGTCCTTGTTATACGTTACATGCATTTACTATAGTAATAATAACTATAAATGAGGCATAATTGCATGCAACTAACCCTAAACCAAGCCTTAACCCTATAGTAAGTACATGTAGTTAAATAATATTACTCAGTACTTAAATGTATAATTACACTATAACAAGGACACCATGAAATAAAGTGTTACCCAAATCATTTACATTGCTATTATTATTATTATATAGCTACAATAATGAATAATAATTCCTCTAAGGTTAGGTTTAATTGATGTGCATCATTAAATCATTGCATTATGAAACTGTGTGCAAATAACTGTGTACATTGTCATTTAAATGTAACCAACCCTTTATTCAAACTCAACAATTATTTACAGAATTTAAAAAACAAACAAAACAGAAAGAAAAAAATCCTATGAATTCTATTTGGTCAGACAACACAATTTCAAAGTGAATCATTTCATGGTGTGAGATTTGCTTTTTATGAATAAGCAGCAACAATTAGACATCAAACAAAATTAAAGACACAGTAACGAAACTAAAAGACACTTTTTAAAGTAGCGAAATGAAATGCCTCTCCCAAAAGGCTGTCGAATTACACATGCATACACGTGCACGCATCCCGTCCCATTCAAACTATGTGACGTTACATTCAAAAACACATTATTAACAGTCCTGTGTGCTAGTCCAGGACTGCAGTCGAAGCAGTAGGAGGAGGATGTTATGAAAAAGCCCTTAATCTGCGGAAACTCTTAATGAACGTTTGTGCTGCACTGTGAATGCATGAAAACCCACTAAATGTTTGTGAAGTGGACCAATTCTCAAGATGTGCTCTTCCGATGTAAACCAGTTCACAGTAGCTTCATGGGAATTCTCCGCCGCAGACCCGCATTCACTGCCAGAGTTAGGGTGAGTTCAGGAGAGTGCTTAAAACTGCATATGAAAAACAGAATAAACATCTGTGTTAGAAAGCACCAATACAGTAAGCAGTTCACATCAGTAGAGATCTCGATTCAAACACCCATGCAATTTTATTCCTAAATGTTTCATTAAAAAAATCACCTTTTGAAAGAAACCAGACGCTTCAAATAAAGCTTGTATCGATTACATCATTACACCAGTAGGTGGAGACAAGAGACTGTTAAATGTGTGTCATTGAAGAGATTCGTTCAAAACCATTGATTCATCCGGTAATGAAACAAGTGAAGTCTTTATGAGTGAGTCATTGAATCATTCACTCAAGAGATTCGTTCAAAAACACTGATTCATCCAGTAATGAAACAAGTGAAGTCTTTATGAGTGAGTCATTGAATCATTCACTCAAGAGATTCGTTCAAAACCATTGATTCATCCGGTAATGAAACAAGTGAAGTCTTTATGAGTGAGTCATTGAATCATTCACTCAAGAGATTCGTTCAAAAACACTGAATCATCCGGTAATGAAACAAGTGAAGTCTTTATGAGTGAGTCATTGAATCATTAATTCAAGAGATTCGTTCAAAAACACTGATTCATCCAGTAATGAAACAAGTGAAGTCTTTATGAGTGAGTCATTGAATCATTCACTCAAGAGATTCGTTCAGAAACACTGATTCATCCGGTAATGAAACAAGTGAAGTCTTTATGAGTGAGTCATTGAATCATTCTCTCAAGAGATTCGTTCAGAAACACTGATTCATCCAGTAATGAAACACGTGAAGTCTTTATGAGTGAGTCATTGAATCATTCATTCAAGAGATTTGTTCAAAAACACTGATTCATCCTGTAATGAAACAAGTGAAGTCTTTATGAGTGAGTCATTGAATCATTCTCTCAAGAGATTCGTTCAGAAACACTGATTCATCCAGTAATGAAACACGTGAAGTCTTTATGAGTGAGTCATTGAATCATTCATTCAAGAGATTCGTTCAAAAACACTGACTCATCCAGTAATGAAACAAGTGAAGTCTTTATGAGTGAGTCATTGAATCATTCATTCAAGAGATTTGTTCAAAAACACTGATTCATCCAGTAATGAAACAAGTGAAGTCTTTATGAGTGAGTCATTGAATCATTCACTCAATCCGATTTTTTTAAAAATAATTCATTAAACATTTTAAACAGACTGCAGCAATTAGCATTTATCAGAACCTCTAGTAAATTTATATTTATTTGTTTAGTTATCTGTTCAAAATCATGATCTTAGTTTGAAACCAAACAAATCGTGATTCTCAATTTATCCACAATCGTGCAGGTCTGCATCAGTATCATGTGACTGTAGTTCATGACAGCACTTCTCCATCATGTGGCAAACCAACAGTACTGGAATTGTTTATTGTATAAAATAGTTAAGTATTCATCATTGTTTCTCCACACCATTCGAGAAGCACTTATTTATGCTACTATAGTATCTAATGCCATATAAGTAACAATATTCAGTGAAAAACATATTTTTTAAAAGGTGAGAATAAGCTTTGAATGGCTCACCCTGTGGGTCGCTCTGCGTGCCGTTCTCTTCTTTGGCGCTCTCTGGGTCACCTGAAGAGAAAGCATTGCTCAATCAACAATTGCCATACTACATGTGTAACACTGATTCTGTGCCACTGATTCTCATCTGAATGTCTTCTAGAGCATGAGCGGAGCCACAGACCTCTCTGGACCTTGAAGCACAGTTTCTTCTTCTGATAGGTGAAGTAGCCAGTTATGGCACCAACAGCTGCTACTGCAATCCCACAGACAACACCTACAACCGTCCCGGATCCACTGTCTGGAACAGAGCCGTCCAAACCACACATTCACAGTGGTGTCAGTGGTGCTGTATGGCTGCTCAAGTGCTCTGGGTGGTTGCTAGGGCGTTGCTTGGTAGTTAATGGGGGTCTAGTTGGTTGCTAGGGCATTGCTAGGTCATCATTAGGGTGTTCTGGGTGGTTGCTAGGGTGTTGCTAGGTAGTTATTAGGGTGTCTGGGTGTTTGCTAGGTAGTTGCTAGGGAACTCTAGGTGGTTTGCTAGGTCAATGCTAGGTAGTCATCAGGGTGTTCTGGATGGTTGCTAGGGTGTTGCTAGGTAATCATTAGGGGGTTCTGAGTGGTTACTAGGGGATTGCTATGTAGTCAATAAGGGGGTTCTGGGTGGCTCCTAGTGTGTTACTACGTAGTTGTTGGGGTTTCTGGGTGGTTTCTAGGCCAATGCTAGGTAGTCATTCTGGGTGGTTGCTAGGTCGTTGTTAGGGTATTATGCATGGTTGATTGGGCTTTGCTAGGTAGTCGTTAGGGGGTTCTAAATGGTTGCTAGGGCATTGCTATGTAGTTATAAGAGGGTTATGGGTGGTTTTTAGGATGTTGATAGGTAGTTGTTGAAGTGGTTGCTATGGCGTTGTTAGATAGACGTTAGGGGGTTCTGGGTGGAAATTCACTGTTTTGCATGAGAAGAGTTACTCACATCTCTGATTTGATCTTCTGGTCTGTATATATGGCTTAGGTTCCTCCATTAAAATAAGTTTGTGGAATTTTTACTTATAGTGATTGTGACAAACCCCTAACACTGAGCACTAGTGACCGTGATGCTTGACCTCAAACAGCACTAATAACATGATCATCGTCCGCATGAGCCGATCATCTATAAAACCTGCCGCTCCACCCAATCTAACAGACACAAAAGATCTGCTCAGAACAAACACCCATTAACTCTTAGAGGAATAGTTCACAGGAGTCTCCTAGTCATCGTTTGATCCTGTACGCTGCTCTTTACTGAGAGTTTTCACAAAGCTCTTTTCCAACATCAGTTCTGTCAAGCTCAAAAACACTAATTATATTTATACTGTATAATATCAGTGGATAGGAATTAACAAGAGATTCACACAATGATCCACTAGATGGCAGCATTAGGATACAGCCACTTCAGGTCTACATGGAATCCCATTAAAACACATAAAAGTGACATAACAATATAAAAATGCATCTTAGAAATGATTGTCGTAATTTATAATTTTGACTTTTTTTTTCTCCTGACTTTTTAAACTTTTGCCAACTAAAAAAAAAAACGTATTTAGATTTTTTTTACTTATAATGTCAATGTTTTTCCCTTTTCTTAGGGCATCGCTACGTAGTTATTAGGGTGTTTTGGGTGGTTGCTAGGATGTTGCTTGGTAGTTGTTGGGGGGTCTAGTTGGTTGCTAGGTAATCATTAGGGTGTTGAGGTGGTTGCTAGGGCATTGCTAGGTAGTTATTAGGGTGTTCTGGGTGGTTGCTAGGACATTGCTAGGTAGTTATTAGGGTGTTCTGGGTGGTTGCTAGGATGTTGCTTGGTAGTTGTTGGGGGGTCTAGTTGGTTGCTAGGGCATTGCTAGGTAACCATTAGGGTGTTAAGGTGGTTGCTAGAGCATTGCTAGGTAGTTATTAGGGTGTTCTGGGTGGTTGCTAGGTAGTTGTTGGGGACTTTTTAAACTTATAATTTTAACTTTTTTGTCAGTTTTAATAACGACGTTTTGATTTTTTTTACTCATGATTTCAACTTTTATTCCCCTCATAATTTTTATTTAACAATTTTGACTTTTTAACTTATAATCATGATTATTTAAAATCAAAATTATGATTTAAGAATGTTTTATGTGGTGAAAACTGGCTTCCACAGACATTTCACAAGAAACCTCTTTAGACTGTATTGAACAGTATTGCATAATTTGTCATATGGATCATATTGATATGCACTTTACATAACAAGCATAGAAAGTCCCATGAGTTATTGACTGGATAAAGTTTGTGATTTTCCATGCTTTAGTGTTTATCACAGGCACAAATGCAGCACTACCCACAATGCCCTGCTGCAGAGAAACATCAGTGCGGTCCCTCCGGATGCGGCAGGACTCGACGGAGCGCAGCGAGAGCGACACATGCAGTGACGGGACTGCCCTCAAAGAGGCGACAGGCAAGACTGAACCTGATTTACAGAGTCAAAGAGCCGCCGCAAACAAGAGACGCTCAGCTGGAGTTTATCCACTTACTGACACACAACAACCACGAGAGGAAGAGTGTGTTCCCAGATTAATAAGGAAAAACTGACTCATGATCATTACGTAATCACTGACTCACTCTCACGCTCCAAACCAAACAAACATGAAACATGTTTCATAATTATTATGACTTTTTATGTCAATTTAGGCTGATCGTTTCAACTTTTTTCTCATAATTATGACTGTTTATGTCATAATTTTGACTTTATATGAATTTTATGTCAATTTATATTTTAACATTGTAATTTCACTTTTTAATCTCATAGTTTTGACATTTTATCTCATTATTTTAACATCTGACTCCAAACCCATATTATTTTAATTTTTTCATGAAACATGTTAGATGATATTATTCAGTATTTTTGTTTTTATAATTTCAACCCCTAGAAGGATAATTAATAATTTTATTTCATAATTATGACTTTTTGTCAATTTTGACTGATAATGTAAACTTTTTTTCTTTTGACATTGGATTTGATGTCATAAATTTGACTTTTTTAATATTGTAATTTCACTTTTTTAATCTCATAATTGGCATTTTTTTGTCAATTTCAACATGTGACTTCAAACCTATATTAATTTCATTTTTCCGTGAAACATATTAGATTACATTATTCAGAATTTGTTTTATAAATGTCAATCCACAAAAGGATCATTCATAATTTAGAGTTTTTATTTAATAACTATGACATATTATGTCAAAATGTAGACTTTTTTTCTGATAATTATGACTTTTGTCATCAAAATGTCGCTCCTGTTGCGTTCTTTCGTTCATGAAACATGTTAGCTGACGTTAGTCAGACTGTTTGTGTTTTATAGCGTCAATCCCCAGAGTGACGCGGCTCCAGGTTTTCCATCACTAGTTCCTGTGTGTGTTGTACACAAACAGACGTGACGTGTTTAACAGGCAACCGGTGTTTGTTCTGAGCAGATCTTTTGTGTCTGTTAGATTGGGTGGAGCGGCAGGGATTATAGATGATCAGCTCATGCGGATGATGATCGTGTCATTAGTGCTGTTTGTTAAGTCGAGCATCACTGTCACTAGGGCTTCATTCAAATCACTGAATATAATCAGGGTAGCACTGTATTTCATTTTTGACAGGAACGAAAACAAGGCTGTAATGGATAGAAATGCAGTGTTAACAGAAAAAAAAAAATCCTGTAAAAATGATGTGATCCAGGACTTTTATACAGTGCTTGCCATTGTAAAGATTGTAAGTCAATCCCTCACAGCCTCGATTTCATTCAATATGGCGTCTAATCTGAGTAAGAATCACTAAGTGGCCATGAAAATGTTCACCTGCTGGACCATAAAACAGGTGAAAAAATCCCACAGACACACAATGGAGGAACCAGAACCACATCTACAGACCATAAGATCACAGAGACATGAGGAAGAGCTCTGTGACTATCACAAACATGTATATTATATATTATTTAATATAATTTTAATATATATATATATATATATACCGTTTGGCCCAGACGCGGCTCCAGCGCTGCGAGCTGTCATAATAGAGAACAATGTGATTAAACACAGATATTGGCAATAACCATTGCTAATTTATTTATAGTTTATTTTATTTAATAATGCATTGCTTACAATTTTATTAGGGGCCAAGCACCAAATTGCGTAGACAATTTTTTCTTCTGATTCCGTGGCTCAAGACGATTAGATTGAACCATATGACGTAATTTTCTGTAGTGGCAATTTTCCCATATCAGCCATTTTGAATTTTGTAGTAAAATGCTATATTTTATCAACGCATTAGCGTATTGTTACGAAACTCTATGCCCTGAAGGAGCCTGAGAAGTTTCGAGTCAGCGCCACCTAGTGGTAAAATCAAATATTCACATGCTTTTAACTTTGGATTTGGTTGACTTACTTTCACGGGAGTCATATCCCTTGCCGAGTCCAACGATACCAAACATGCTAGGTTTCGCCTTATGGTTTGTTCAACGTTGTGATTTAGCGTTTAAACAACTTTCGTGAATATCTTCGAAACCGTTAGTCCAATCGAGACGAATCCACCATAGGAAAATCTGAATTATAGCAGGTTGACTATACACTGATAGAAAGTGGCAAAAAATGCAAAGTTGGGTGTGTTTTAAAAAAAAATAAATACAAATATCTATATCTCCTAAACGAAATGAGATATTTTCACCAAATTTGGCACGCTTATGTACGGGGGCACTCTGAGGACACACACAAAAAGCGATGGGACTGCGCCACTTGGTTGCTCTATAATTATACAACATAAAATGTATTTATGTGTTTTCAACCGTTTTGCTTAAATTGTCTCCAAATGTCTTTACTCATTGTTGCAGTTGGTCTGCTGCTAGCTTCTGTTGTGCTTGACCCTGATAACTGCTGCTTGCAGCTATATTTATTATATATTTTTGCTTGTTTCGCCATGTAAATATGACAGAAAGTGCCGTACCTTTGCCATGACCTGCGCTGTGCTTGTTTGCATCTCCGAATTCAACCTCTTTTGTAAGAAAAAATCTCTCATTAATTGCTGAAATGTATTATTTCTATACATTTCATGCATTTAGAATAGCATGCATTATAAAGTTGAATGTGCAAGTTGTATTTATATATGACGTTGTTTCAAAGCTGCACACTGCAAAATTTGAATGCACTTTTTTTTACCTGGATCTTCCAACAGTTGCGTTTCCTCATCTGTAAAGTAAATGATATATGATGTATGTAATTTCAAAAACAGACTTATGATAGTGTTTATTTATCTGCACATACAGTAGTTTCAGCAGGGGTTTTTATTGAAATGCTGCAGTTATGATGCAACTTAGGAATTTTTACTGTGACCGTTTTCCTCTTTGAATCACTAATCATCTCTTTTGATTGACAGTTTTCACTTGTTAAACCAGGAGCAGCAATTAAATGAAGTGTGTGATCACAAACAATAAACTACGCAGTTACTCACACACTCAATTCTGTTCCCAGTTCAGTCATGCATTATGTGAGCGATCAAAATGCACTCAAACCAGCAAGACATGCTTTATTTTAAGAGCGGTATACGTCTCGAGTGTGAAATAATTGAGATTTTTTTAATGCTTTTGTAAGAGTCTCCTCTGCTCATCAAGGCGTGCGTTTATTTTATCAAAAATACAGTAAAAATAGAGAAATAATATTCCAATATAAAACAGCCGTTTTCTATATGCTGACGATACTCAGCTCTATATTTCTTCACGCCCTGACGAAACTTAATTCACAAAATTAACAGAATGCATAGCTGATATAAAAAATTGGACGACTAGTCATTTCCTACTACTTAATTCTGAAAAAACAGTTTCTAATTATTGGACCAAAAACCTCCACATGCAGTAACCTAGAATACTGTGTAACACTTGATGGCTGCTCTGTCAAGTCCTCGTCGTCAGTGAGGAACCTGGGTGTGCTCTTTGACACCAATCTCTCATTTGAAAGCCACGTTTCTAGCATCTGTAAAACTGTATTCTACCATCTTAAAAATATATCTAAATTACATATGCTCTCAATCACAAATACAGAACAGTTAGTTCATGCGTTCATGACCTCAAGGCTAGATTATTGTAATGCTCTACTGGGTGGTTGCCCTGCTCGCTTAATAAACAAACTGCAGCTGGTCCAAAACGCAGCAGCTCGAGTTCTTACTAGAACCAGGAAGTATGACCATATTAGCCCGGTTCTGTCAACACTGCACTGGCTCCCTATTAAACATCGCATACATTTTAAACTCTTCACATGACCCTCTTTCTTGAGTATCAAATCATCATATCAGAATGATTTCTGAAGGATCATGTGACACTGAAGACTGGAGTAATGATGATAAATTCAGCTTTGATCACAGGAATTAATTACACTTTACTATATATTCACATAGAGAACAGCTGATTTACACTGGAGTAATATTTCACAATTTTTTGTAAATGTAAGTAAATGCAGTCTTGGTGAGCATATATATATATATATATATATATATATATATTCTTGTGAAGAAGGTGAAAGCTCAGGACTAATGGATGTAGTTTCTGTTGAATGATGGAGAATGTACTGTAAGTTCACAAATGCACTAAAGCTTTGTGATTATGACTTACCTGTATCTTTATCGAGTGCATCAGAAAGATCAAATCCTTCAGAAGGAACTGGAGAAACACAAAAGCACATATAAACACGTTTTCATGGTGTCAGACTCCATTAGAGATAGTTCGGTCTGTGTCAAACCTGTCACTGCTTCATCAATATCCACGGGTTCCTCTTCTACGACAATGGGGTCTAAGAAAAAATACAGACAGTTGTGTTCTTGCTCATTATGACATTCAGTCCAGAAAACACTAGGACAAAATGACTATATTCCTGTGAATCTCACAATAATATTAAAGTGACACATCACATCCAAATGAATCATTTGACTCTTTTTTTTTTTCATCACTATAATGCTTTTTCAACCAATTTCTCATTACTGTGATGTTCTTAAGTTTTTAATTCCTATTATTATAATTATTAATTATCATTATTTTTTATCATTCCTATTATTCTTAGTGATGAATCATTAGACTCTTCCTCTAATACAATAATTATTTTAAATCAACAAACATTAGCAGCAGATCAACAAATACAACCATAATGTAATTTTTTTTTTCATTACAGTTTGAGAAATTTTAAAATAATGTTTAAGTATAAAAAACCTTAACAGTCCTAATTTTGTAATGCTAAATATAATATATTTTTTATTTTGATTATGGGGTGACGTGAGGCAATTTCTATATTGTTACATAATTTTTTATAGCAAAATATAAAAAAAATGGTTAATTTTTTTATGCTAAATATAATATCATATTTTTTTCTTTTAATTATGGGGTGACATGTGACCCAATTATTATATTGTGACATTATTTTCATCACAAAATATAAAAAATAACAGGTTGAATTTTTTCCAAATATTTTTTTTTCTTTTGATTATGGGGTGACATGTGACCCAATTTTTATATTGTGACATTATTTTCATGACAAACTATTAAAAAAAAGAACAGGTTTAAAAAAAAGTTTTTATGCTAAATATAATAAAATTTATATTTATTGTGTTGTATTGTATTGTGTATTTAAGTAATGTTAATGTATATTATTGACAGGCTTCATGAGATTTACCCAGTATCTCTTGTATAACTGTATTATAGTAAATAATGTCAAGTAGACTATTTTAGGACAGTAGTGTCAGTATTTATTTGAGCATTTATTGTCTAAAATAAGCAGAAATCTAAGTTCTTGTTGTAAGTGATAAACTGACCATGTTTGCATTTGTTTCAGTTACAGAGAAAATGCTCCCAGAGTCTCCAGAGAGAAACACACCTGTTACATCTGTTTCTGCTTCTGTTTCTGTTACACCAGCAGCTGCTTCACCTGCAAAACAAACTCATTCCACTGACTGGACCCTGGAAACCCTCAGTTAACCCGGACTCTGTTTCAAAACCTTCCTGTCCATCACCTAATGCAGCATCGCAACTGAAATGGACCCTCATAAGTGAGTGATTGTTATAATATATCTCCATAAAAAGTGACTCAGCACAATCGATTTCATTAGTTCGGCATTCACATGTTGCTACGTTATCATCACACTGCAAAAAATCATGCTCTTCCTCTTGTTTTCCGGCACAAATATATAAACATTCTTAAATGAGGATACATTTACTGGAGAAGAAATGACTGAAGATATTAAAGGGGACCTATTATGCAAAATTCACTGATGTGTGTCCATAGTGTGTGAGAACAACCAGCTTATAATGGTACAAATCCACTCGCTCATTTTTGTTTATAATTCCCATAACTCAAAAGCAATCTCTTCATGCGAGCTGATTCAGAAGCCCCGCCCACAGCCAGTGACGGTCTGCCCTATTAGCAGAGACTAGTCTAGAAATAGTCAGAAAGACGTAGAACTAGTCAATTTCTGACATTTTTAGTGCGTGAGATTGTCCTGTTTTGTTGTTGCCGGTTGTCACCGTATGTGATAGGAATTAGGGGTGGAACGGTTCAAATTACTCACGATTCGGGTTTGTGTCACGGTTTTAGGGTCACGGTTTCGGTCCGGTCCGGTATGTGCTGTTCAGGGTAATTAGGACATTTGTCAAATAAAAATAAACAAAATAAGAACTAATAATCAAACTACAAGCAACAGCACAAATACATACAATAGAGCAAAAAATGCATATAAAATAAACTGGTTTTCAGGTATCTAACAGTAGTTTTCAGGTACAGAAATTGAATAAAGTAATCACATATAAAATAACATTGCCTATTATAATCTTCACTGTATAAATGAAATAAAGATGAATCATTATTGAAGTTACAGAAGCTATTCAGTCGAGAGCAGGGAGTGATTTCTTAGTCATTTGTTGTTTGATTAACAATAAAAACACAGACAGCAGGAAAAGGCTTCTGTCCCTTTAAGAAATAATGCACATATTCAGTACACACCGTTACACATTTTACTTAAGACATAACCTACGTTTGCTAGGACACTCACCAAGACGGGCATGTTGACATTTTTTGTGTTAATTTGTCCGTTCAAGCGCAAGACTTGAAAGAGAACTCGATATTTGCGCGCTACCTGCGACGCACCCACCCACACACACACATCTCCTGAATGAATCTCCTCTTGAATGTTTAAATTGGCAAGGCTTAAATGAGTTTAGTTTCAATACAACGTGTGTGTTCAGGTCTCACCTATCAACTCCCGGTGATGGCGGTGTAAATGACTGGGTCATGTTCGAGCATACACACTCGCACACAATGTGTTGTGTGGTCTGTTTTGTCCACGCTTTTCAATTGTATTATAGTAAATAATGTCAAGTAGACTATTTTAGGACAGTAGTGTCAGTTTTTATTTGAGCATTTATTGTCTAAAATAAGCAGTTCTTGTTGTAAGTGATAAACTGACCATGTTTGCAATTGTTTCAGTTACAGAGAAAATGCTCCCAGAGTCTCCAGAGAGAAACACACCTGTTACATCTGTTTCTGTTACACCAGCAGCTGCTTCACCTGCAAAACAAACTCATTCCACTGACTGGACCCTGGAAACCCTCAGTTAACCCGGACTCTGTTTCAAAACCTTCCTGTCCATCACCTAATGCAGCATCGCAACTGAAATGGCCCCTCATAAGTGAGTGATTGTTATATCTCCATAATAAAATAATGCACATATTCAGTACACACCGTTACACATGAACACACGTCTTTATCGACTGTTTTACTTAATACATAACCTACGTTTGCTAGGACACTCGCCAAGACGGGCATGTTGACATTTTTTGTGTTCATTTGTCCGTTCGAGCGCAAGACTTGAAAGAGAACTCGATATTTGCGCGCTACCTGCGACGCACCCACACACACACACACATCTCCTTTCAGCGTGCGCGAGTTCTCTTTCGTGTCTTGCTCTTGAATGTTTAAATTGGCAAGGCTTAAATGAGTTTAGTTTCAACACAACGTGTGTGTTCAGGTCTCACCTATCAACTCCCGGTGATGGCGGTGTAAATGACTGGGTCATGTTCGAGCATACACACTCGTGAGTGACTGTTTTGTCCACGCTTTTCGATCATCGCTGTCGTAATGTATTGGGAAGCCAGAATGTGTATCCATCGACAGAAACATACATTAGCCTAACTCTGTCTGTCTGTTTTACACGTTGTTATTTTCAACAAACCATATTATAGATGCGTTGCCAGATTTGAGATGAACCACGGTGCAAGTGTGTGCCGGACCGTGGGTGGAGAACCGTACGGTTCGATTTTTTTACCGAGAACCGTTACACCCCTAGTAGGAAAGCACACAAAGATTATTCAAGTACAAACAGTGACAGTTAATAAACTCCAAAGGTATCTTGAACAGAAGGCAGGCAAGCAAACAAACACCACGTAACATTGACGAGACCGGACAATGAACACTGAAAACACATTAACTTATATACAGACGCCAATAAGGGAAACACAGCTGAACGAGATGGCAAATCATGATATTAGTGACCATGACAACCAAGGAGAAGCGGGAAAACTGAACAAAGGAAAACAGGAACTGATGAATGCAAACTAAAAGTCTGTGAAAGTGAAACTAAGATGACAGACAGACTAGTGGTGACACCGGTATGGCGGAGCACGAGCTCTTGAAGCTCCACCCTCTTCTTAAAAGGGGGGCGGGTGCAGCAGCTCATTTGCATTTAAAGGGACACACACAAAACCGGCACGTTTTTGCTCACCCTCAAAATGTGACAATTTTAACATGCTATAAAAAGGATCTGTGTATTTTGAGCTAAAACTTCACATACACACTCATCAGAGACTTATTTTACGTCAATCTTGTAATCATAATAGATCCCCTTTAAGTCAAAATTAAGTGAGTTTTTGCTTAAACGAGATTAGTTAGGTTTCTTACAATCATTTTCAATCAAAGGATAGATGTGATTCTGCCTTTTGAATCTGGTCAAAATGTGATATCTAATTATGATGCTTTAAAATGCTCCCTACATAGGCAACAAACTAGGTTTTGGATCAGAGCCCTGAACCTGAGAGGAATATGTAAATTCATTTTACAAAGAGCAGATTGAGTCCTCATGCCTATTTTATTATTCCCAGCATCCTCTCTCACACATTCAGACATTAAATATTGTTAAAAATGCATGATGTGTATGACATTTCCTCATTACCTTCGCCCGGTTCCTCTAGCGCTGGTTCTTCCTCTTCACCTGCAGCTTCCTCTGGTGTGATTTCTGACAAAGAGAAACAGATCTTTTTAGATGTAATCAAAACCAGCAAACAAGTCAAAGTTCTGTAAACATATGCACTGCAATATGTTTTTTTTTGCTTCATATTTCTGTCTTGTTTTCTAGTACAAATATCTGAACATTCTTAAATCAGGATACATTTACTGGAGAAGCAAAATGACTGAAGATATTAAGTTTTGTTTAATGAAATTATCAATATCAGTTTATGCTTAAAATAAATATATATATCTGCCAATGGGGTCAGAAAAATAATCTTAATTCAAAGGGAAAACAATATTATTTATCTGACTCCATTGGCAGATATTTGTTCTTGTTTTAACTCAATTTTGATTCTTTTTTCACAAAACAAGGCTTAATATCTTCAGTCATTTTGCTTCTCTGATTTAAGAATGTTTAGATATTTGTGCTGGAAAACGAGACTGAGGAAGAACATCATTTTTACAGTATATGTGTAGAAGAATTAAGTGTTTTCATATAATAGCAGGTACAAGCTTTCCATTGATGTATGGTTTGTTAGGACAATATTTGAAAATCTGGAATCTGAGGGTGCAAAAAAATCTAAATATTGAGAAAATCTCCTTTAAAGTTGTCCAAATGAAGTCCTTAGCAATGCATATTACTACTAATAATACATTTTTTATATATTTACGGTAGGAAATTTACAGAATATCTTCATGGAACATGATCTTAATATCCTAATGATTTTTGGCATAAAAGAAAAATGGATCATTTTGACCCATACAATGCATTGTTGGCTATCGCCACAGACACACCCGTGAGACTCAGGACTGCTGTTGTGCTACAGGGTCACAAGTCATTATTCTTTTCTGCTTTTTTCAAATAGTCACTTTTTAAATTATTTTAATAATTTGTTACTCCTTGTCATGGATCACAAGATGTTTCAGGCCATAACAATATAATATTTTCTGTAAAAAAAGTGTCTCATATAGCTGAAAATCATAATTTCTTGTTGTCCGAATTAGTGTATTTTTTCCAAATAATCATTTTTGTTTAACTTTTCTTTTGGTAATATTTCATTTATTTTATTTATAAAAGCCCTAAATAGTCATGTTCCTAATTCTACAACATTAAATTGTTAAGAAAGAACTTATATGTGACCCTGGAGCACAAAATCAGTCGTGCGTCTCACGGGTATATAACACGGGCATTAGCCAACAATACATTGTATGGGTCAAAATTATCCATTTTTCTTTTATGCCAAAAATCATATTAAGATCATGTTCCATGAAGATATTCTGTAAATTTCCTACCGTAAATATATAAAAAATGTATTATTATTAGTAATATGCATTGCTAAGGACTTCATTTGGACAACTTTAAAGGAGATTTTCTCAATATTTCGATTTTTTTGCACCCTCAGATTCCAGATTTTCAAATAGATCGGCTAAATATTGTCCTAACAAACCATACACCAATGGAAAGATTATTTCTTCAGCTTATTATACATCTCAATTTAAAAAAATTGACCATTATGACTGGTTTTGTGGTCTAGGGTCACATATATCTTATAAAATTGTGTCCATAAATCTTGTCAACTCTGTTACCGTACCATACTTTGCCTTTAAATTGGTGGAATTATCTCGCTTAACTATGTGAGATACAGGAAATGATGTCACTTTCACTCACTGATAAGATCTGAAGCGATGAAAGGTATGTGTGCTCTTTCTGAGAAAATATTTTAATCTAAAAACTTCTTACACCAAGAGTTATTTTGTAAAACGTCACAATATCAAAAGGAGAACAGAATTTATCACTGATCACACTGGGTTGTTTAAAAATGTTTAAAATTGTCAACTCTGTTACCAATGTTATTTCCACACATTGCCTAATTTGTCTGTAATAGAGTTGACAGACAATACTATAAAGAAAAGTAAAAGTAAAAAACAAAGGAAGTAACTTGTCTTTGGCAAGCACTGAATTATTAAAATGTAATACGTTTTCAATAAGATACTGGAAAGAATTAATTACAAGATGCCAAATGTATCTCCAATTATAGAATCACTCATGTCAAAGTTGCTGTCTATATTTAATGAAGTCAGAAATGGTTTATTACCTCAAGATTGATGTAACCATATTTATATAACATTACAATAATGTGTTGACTCAGTTATAGTTTAACTGTGGTCATGAAAAGTTCATAACAATGCCTTGTTTCTATGGAACAAAACAAAGCAAAGTTTATATGCGACGTCAAAGTGTGGCTTTGAAAAGATTAAGCTGTGAGATAAAAGAATAAATGTCACCTAGTTCAGTAACTTCAGTCTCTTCAGTAGGCGGATCAGCTTCTGAAAACCAAAGCAGGCAAGAATTCAACTAAAATAGTCTTAAAACACGTTCTGCTAATATGAAATAAAGTGGCTTGCCGACCTGTTTCTGCTGCATCGCCTTCATCTGCAGAACAACAATGAACAAACACTGATCAGTACAATATGTTTGTTAAGTAACACTCAAAACATACGTAGGATTTGTGTATTTGAATTGCATATAAAATGTCCATCCATTTGCATTACAGTTTTAACATAAGCTAATAAACTTCATGTGATGCATATTTGTCAGTCATACATAAATGTTGTGCTCAAAAAAATCTGTTTATTTGTTAATGTTAAAACGCAATTTAGGACAGAATATTTTTTGTGTGCACACTGGACAGTTTTGCAGTCCAATTTGAATTGTCAACATAAAACATAACATTTCAATTAATTTTTTTTAAATGCATATATTTTGAATGCAGTGTAAGTGCCACTATTATGCTATTTTAATTATGTTTTGGAGTCTCCTTCAACAGGTTCACATGCATTCAATGTCAAAAAACACTCGTTTTCTCATAATACATATTGCAGCATCATATCTTTTCTCTCAGTGTCTCTAAACCTCGCCTTTCTGAGAGCTTCCTCTGCTCTGATTGGTCAGATGGCCCAGTCTGTTGTGATTGGTCTACTCTGCTCTGATTGGTCAGATGGCCCAGTCTGTTGTGATTGGTCTACTCTGCTCTGATTGGTCAGATGGTCCAGTCTGTTGTGATTGGTCTACTCTGCTCTGATTGGTCAGATGGCCCAGCCTGTTGTGATTGGTCTACTCTGCTCTGATTGGTCAGATGGCCCAGTCTGTTGTGATTGGTCTACTCTGCTCTGATTGGTCATATGACCCAGTCTGTTGTGATTGGTCTACTCTGCTCTGATTGGTCATATGACCCAGTCTGTTGTGATTGGTCTACTCTGCTCTGATTGGTCAGATGACCCAGTCTGTTGTGATTGGTCTACTCTGCTCTGATTGGTCAGATGGCCCAGTCTGCTGTGATTGGTCTACTCTGCTCTGATTGGTCAGATGGCCCAGTCTGTTGTGATTGGTCTACTCTGCTCTGATTGGTCAGATGACCCAGTTTGTTGTGATTGGTCTACTCTGCTCTGATTGGTCAGATAGCCCTGTCTGTTGTGATTGGTCAATTCTGCTCTGATTGGTCAGATGATTTGGCTGTGATTGGTGTACTCTGCTCTGATTGGTCAGATGGCCCAGTCTGTTGTGATTGGTCTACTCTGCTCTAATTGGTCAGATGGCCCAGTCTGTTGTGATTGGTCTACTCTGCTCTGATTGGTCAGATGATTCTGTTGTGATTGGTCTACTCTGCTCTGATTGGTCAGATGGCCCAGTCTGTTGTGATTGGTCTACTCTGCTCTGATTGGTCAGATGATTCTGTTGTGATTGGTCTACTCTGCTCTGATTGGTCAGATGACCCAGTTTGTTGTGATTGGTCTACTCTGCTCTGATTGGTCAGATAGCCCTGTCTGTTGTGATTGGTCAATTCTGCTCTGATTGGTCAGATGATTTGGCTGTGATTGGTGTACTCTGCTCTGATTGGTCAGATGACCCAGTCTGTTGTGATTGGTCTACTCTGCTCTGATTGGTCAGATTATTCTGTTGTGATTGGTCTACTCTGCTCTGATTGGTCAGATGGCCCAGTCTGTTGTGATTGGTCTACTCTGCTCTGATTGGTCAGATGATTCTGTTGTGATTGGTCTACTCTGCTCTGATTGGTCAGATGACCCAGTTTGTTGTGATTGGTCTACTCTGCTCTGATTGGTCAGATAGCCCTGTCTGTTGTGATTGGTCAATTCTGCTCTGATTGGTCAGATGATTTGGCTGTGATTGGTGTACTCTGCTCTGATTGGTCAGATGGCCCAGTCTGTTGTGATTGGTCTACTCTGCTCTAATTGGTCAGATGGCCCAGTCTGTTGTGATTGGTCTACTCTGCTCTGATTGGTCAGATGATTCTGTTGTGATTGGTCTACTCTGCTCTGATTGGTCAGATGGCCCAGTCTGTTGTGATTGTTCTACTCTGCTCTGATTGGTCAGATGATTCTGTTGTGATTGGTCTACTCTGCTCTGATTGGTCAGATAGCCCAGTCTGTTGTGATTGGTCTACTCTGCTCTGATTGGTCAGATGATTCTGTTGTGATTGGTCTACTCTGCTCTGTTTGTTTAGATGATTCTGTTGTGATTGATCGACCGCGTACAGTGCGTGTAAGCGGAAACGAAATGCCATTAGCATATCTGAATTTCAGCTCTTTCTCAGCACTTGATACACAATTCTTTTGTTTAGAAGACAATAACTTTATTTATCTGGACTTTGATCTTTAAAACTTTGCAGACCTTTCACATTCACAAACAGCTCTATTACACACTACATGAAAGGTTATATTCGAAATAGTAGAATGGGGCACTTTAAGTTAAAAGCAAACACTGTTGAAAGAAAAAAAGACACCCCACCATTATAAGCTTGGGGGAAAAAAACGAAATAAGGATGAGTTTGGGAAGAAAATGTCCCAAATACCTTTTTGGGAAAGCAATTTGAGAATGCCACAAAGTTGGACTGCCAAAGGACTAGCCACAAGTGTCAAAATAACACACAAACTTTGAGCAGAGCTAGTGGAAAGACATTTAGCGTTACGTGTCGTATTTCTACCTGCTTCAGCAGGAGCTGCTTCTTCAACAGGTTCCTCTTCAGCTGATGGAGGCAAAATGAGTGAAATATGAGTCAGAGGCATATGATGATATCTGTTTATTCGGAGTATGTGGGGTCATAGCATCATTTAATTTGATAACATCAGTCCTGGAGCAATGTGTGAACGAGATGATTGTTTAACTCTCCAATGATTCACAGATAACTAGTGTTTCTCGAGCAACACATTAAACATTGCATCTGTTTTTCACTACAGGGACTTCACGTCAGCTACTGACTCTTACCCAAACGGCAAAAAATGTAATAGTCAGAACCACATTATTATTACAGGCTTCCCACTCCAATGAATTTCTATGACTTTTCCAGTCCTACATGATTACAGGATAAGTTTAAAAATCATCTTATAAAGACTGAACTCAGAGCGAGCAACTTCTAGCGATGAAATATGTTTTAAGGCTGAGCATAACTAGAATGCAAGAAATTTCCATGATTCTTTCAGGCCCTTTTTTATATTTTAATTTTTTAATACACTAGTGTCCAAAAGTGACGTCCAGGAAAATTCACATCTCACACCTTATTCAAATATTATTATTATTATTATTAAAACGATTTTGTAGTCATATCGCGTAGCTGGGATTGGAGTCGATTGTTTTATTTTTGATAATAAAACATGCCAAATTTTGCTGACATTTTCTTTCCCAGGCTGTCATACAAAGAAACATATGCAAAAACAATAGAGTACCAACGAAATATTAATAACTGATTATTTTGTAGTCTGTTGTTTGTGGTGTCTCTCTACCTGCTGGTGTCGCTGCATCCTCTGTCGCGGGCGGGTCGTCCTCGCCAGCATCTGAGAAAAAACACACACATCCGAGCTGAAACCCTTCATACGTGGCAGATTTGGGTGATGTGTTGTTTATGTTCTTGTTGACACTATAGTATTGTAAACCTGTACCTGGCTCAGGGTTTGTCTCCTCAGCTCCAGGCTCTATTAACAACACAAAAGACAATAAATCACAATATTTCAAGGTGTATTATTATACATATCGCTCTGACTCTATGCATTCTGTATGAAATATTCTGATTACTATTATTGTTAAATGCAAATATTTACTAGGCATTGACGTCTTTTATCAAACTGCATATTGCTTTAAGCGATTTGAAGCTGTGCGTCAGTGATTTTACCACGCATACCTCTATTCACATCATGTCTAAGAATTAGTGCTATTTAGTATTATTTATATACTATTGTAATTTTTTAATAATAATAGCTTTTATTTTTATACTTTCAGATTTATTTTAATTTCGGTTTAATTTTTAGTAATTTTATTAGTTTGTTTATCTTTCTATTTAGGTTTAATTTATAATTTATTTATTTTCAAACGTAATTAATTTAGTTGCCAAAGGTAACATTTCTAATTTTCGTTTAGTTTTTCCATCTAATATTTATATTTTATTTTATTTCAGCTTTCTTTTTCCAATCACAAAAAATTATTTTTAATAGTTTTAGCTTTACTTCAGTTTTCATTTTTATTTATTTCAAGGGGTGGTTGGTTATGATTGGACTTTGTTAACTTTAGTGAGTGTGCAATGTCGCAGTTTGAGCATAAACAACATCTGCAAAGTTCAGACGCTCAAAGATATTTTCTTTTACAGAAATCTCTTTTTAAGGACTACAACAAACGGCTGGTAGGGACTACAACGAGCTTCTTCACGGGTTAGTGACATCACAAACCCTAACATTTACATAAACCCCGCCCCCGGGAGCATGTTGAGAAGAGGAAGAGTTGTTGTAGTCGAGCACATTTGGGAGTCGCTCAAGCTCTCATCCGTCTTTCACTTTTATTGATACAGTACGAACACAAATGCAACAGCATGTCATAAAGCAAGATGACAGCATAAATTATAATCTCACAACAGTTCCCACACCAGTGATTTATAGATTATCATGACAGAGCATGCTAATCAATGACTGAAGATCGTTAACTCATAAATTCATCAACTATCCCTTCAGAAACATCTCATTCTACATGTCCTCACTTCTTCTTGAGTCTCTCCATCATTGTCCGATTTGAACATGAAAGGCTGAACAGTTTCTGATATTTTCAGGCGTGTCTGCGTGAGGTAATCAGAGCTGCTAACACAAGCTCTTGAAGCTCCGCCCTCTTCTAGAAAGGGGGCGGGGAGCAGCAGCTCATTTGCATTTAAAGGGATGGCGCTTTTTTGCTCACCATCAAAAAGTGACAATTTTAACATGCTATAAAAGTGATCTGTGGGGTATTTTGTGCTAAAACTTCACATACACACTCTGGGGACATCAGAGACTTATTTTAGGACCCCTTTAACTCTTAAACTTATTTCAGTTAGTTGCCAAAGGCAACATTTCTGATTTCCATTTAATCCTCTGTTGCTGTTCAGTAATTTTTTGAACAGAAAATGTAACTTTTTTTAAATTATTATTATTATTATTATTATTATTTCACCGGAATGGTACGAACCTTGGTTTTTGTTATGTGACCACACACAAAAAAATCATATACATGATTAGAAAAGGTTAAATGGTCCTGAAAAAAAATTGCTTTTCGCGATCAAAAGCAAATTTCCTCTGGTGGAAGCGTTTGGTACTGCAGCCAAACAAAATTTTACTGAAAGCTAATTAGATATCAACCTCAAATTTGGAACACAACTTGTTTTGGAAAATATATATTTCATACAAAAAATAAAAATAGTGTTTTTGTGCATTTTTGATAACAATAAACAAAATTCTTCAGCAATAATCTGCCAATCGTCGTCTTTAAACAGAGACCAAACTTCAGTCTGTGATTCAAAGCATTCAAGATTTATGAGAGTTTAAGTTGGACATTTCATTTGCAGGTCTATGATCAGAAAGTGAATCAATGAATTATAACTACTGCATAAATATAATTTAGTGTCATAAAATCGCCTAAAATACAAAATTATCATTATCAAATAATTACATTGAAATAAAATAAACAGATTTGGTTTCATTAAATATTTATATTTTATTTTATTTCAGTTTTATGAAAACTATTTTTAAAGAGGACCTATTATGCTCTTTTATAAACTCCTGATGTTGTTTTCTGGCTCTACTAGAGCAGGTTTTCCTGCTTGAATGTTGATTATTTTCCCATATTCTCCATTGTTGCGGCTCCTCTCTTCCCAGTCTGTCAGTAACTCTGTTTAGTTCCTGTCTCTATGAAGCCCCTCCTTCTGAAAAGCACACTGTGCTCTGATTGGTCGGTTGGAGCAATGTGTTGTGATTGGTGTTTGGGAAATGCCAGTTTCAACACACTACTAACTAACTCAACCAGGCTCCGCCCCTTTATTCTGCATATGAATTATTTAAATGAGGAATATTGTGATGTGTTGTTTCCCGGAAGAAAACTCAAGACTTCAATGGAGCGTTTCAGGACTTCAGGAACACTGACACTGATAGAGAGAAGAACTGGAACATTACACACTAAAGAAAGCAGAACAGGAGCTCTGTAATAGTTATAGTTTTTGTCTGACCTGTAGGAGCTGCGGCTTCATCCACGGCTTCTTCAGGTGCAGGATCAGCGTCTCCAGCTGTAACGTCACAATCACAATCAGAGAGATCTGAACATTACTGTGGCCTCTTCCTGTCGGCAGCAGGAACATCAGCGCCTGTCAGACCTCATACTTCTCTAACACGTGGCTTCTCGCTTGTGCCTGGAGCGTAACACAACCTTTGGCTCAGCTTTCCTCTAATGCACAGGTGACGATAAATCAGATACTCACGCTCTCCGTCGGCCTCGCTGAGAGTCTCATCGCTGGAATCAGGCTGTAAATCTTCTGTGGCTGTGTTGTCTGTATATAAAATCTATATGTTACATGTCGGGACAGTTCTGAGTTTCTACCATAACATCAGAAACATGCAGGGAGTTTATCAAGAACAAACCTGTAAGAGGCCCCTCGTATCATGTTTGCATGAGCTGTTCATTACCAGCATCAAATAACACTACCTTAACATTACAATATACACCGATCAGGCATAACATTATGACCTAATATTGTGTTGGTCTCCCTTTTGCTGACCCGTCGAGGCATGGCCTCCACTAGACCCAGTGAAGATGTGCTGTGATATCTGGCACCAAGATGTTAGCAGCAGATCCTTTAAGTCCTGTAAATTGCGAGGTGGGGCCTCCATGGATCGGACTTGTTTGTTCAGCACATCCCACAGATGCTCGACTGGATTGAGATCTTGGAAATTTGGAGGCCAAGTCAACACCTCAAACTCGTTGTTGTGCTCCTCAAACCATTCCTGAAACATTTGTGCTTTGTGGCAGGAGCATTATCCTGCTGGAAGAGCCACAGCCACCAGGGAATACCGTTTCCATGAAAGGAAAGGTGTACATGGTCTGCAACAATGCTTAGGTAGAGGGTACGTGTCAAAGTAACATCCACATGGATGGAGGACCCACATCACATCACACTGCCTCCGCTGGCTTGCCTTCTTCCCATAGTGCATCCTGGTGCCATGTTTTCCCCAGGTAAGCAAGCCTTCGCGCCCCACGTGCATCAATGAGCCTTGGCCGCCCATGACCCTGTGGCCGGTTCTCCACTGTTCCTTCCTTGGAGCACTTTTGATAGATCCTGACCACTGCAGACCGGGAACACCCCACAGGAGCTGCAGTTCTGGAGATGCTCTGGCCCAGTCGTCTAGCCATCAAAATTTGGCCCTTGTCAAACTCGCTCAAATCCTTACGCTTGCCCATTTTTCCTGCTTCTAACACATCAACTTTGAGGATGATTTAAAATGTTCACTTGCTGCCTAATATATCCCACCCACTAACAGGAGCCGTGATGAAGAGATCATCAGTGTTATTCACTTCACCTGGTCATAATGTTATGCCTGATCGGTGTATATAATAAGAGCTGCTACTGAAGACATTTACCAGCTCACAAACATCAGAAACGTCACTGAACAGAAACTGAAGAAGGTGGACAGAATAACAAAAGATCTTAAAGGATCGTATCATTTACACTTTCATGATCCAAAAAAAGCAATATATTGCACATCTTTTAAACTCAACTGTAAAAAATGTTGCTGCATTATATTTTTAAGTACAATCAACTTGGATGTTTAAGTCATTTCAACTTAAATTACATTAAACTGATTAAAAACTTATATTAACTTAACTTATTTTGATGAATTAAAGCAATGTAAAAACATATGTTGTCACTTATTGATGATCATATAATTTTTTTTACGGTAAAATTGTTTTTGTGACTCTTCACTGATAATCTTTCTCTCAAAATATTATTTCAATGACTGAAAACGACTTTTAACAGTTTTAGTTTTAGCTCGGTTTTCATTTTTTTTATGTCCAGACTGTTAGTAATTTTAGTGCGTCAACTTTTCTGCAACATTTCTCATTTTTGTTTAATTTTATTTCAGCTTTATTTTAATTACTGACAATGATAATTTAGTTTTTATTTATTTCCATTTAGCATATTCAGTTCTTCAACTTATTTCAGTTAGTAGGCAACATTTCTCATTTTTGTTTATGTATTTTATTTCCGCTTTATCTTAATTAACGTTAATGGGTTGAATAGCCCTGTTAAGCGAACCAAATGCTTAGATTACCTAAGATGTAAAAAGGTCTCTATCGCCCTTATACAAGAGTCTCATTTGAAATCAGCTGACGTACTGTAACAATTCACCAGTGTGAGTGCCCCTGATCACCAGCAGAGGGCACTCCACCCCGGACTGTCACTCCATCTAGAACTACATTTCCCATAACTCTCTGCTCGAACTCATTATCCCTGATTACATCCACCTGTGTCTCATTACCCTGTTTACCTCACCATATATAAACCATGTTCACTCTGTCACTCACTGCTAAGTCTTGTTTAGTGTTACACTGCATTTCTGAGCGTTTTCCCTGGTTTCATGTCTCTTGGTTTGTTGGGTTTCTTGCCTGTTTCCTGGATTACCCTTTTGCCTCCGTCTCCTGCCTTGTTTGCCAGTTTGGACTGCCTACCTGTGTTTTGACCTTGCCTGTACTTTTGACTACGATTGTGGATTACCCTTCATTAAAGCTGCGTTTGGATTCGGAGCAGTACGTAACACGTACATTGCTTTCAAAATAGATACTTTAAAGTGATTTCCTCGCCAATAAAACGAAAGGGGTGCTGATAGTGTCTAAGCGTCATACTGATTTTTCAATTGTACGTTCTGGTGGAGATACAGAAGAATCACTTATGCTGTGGTTCCCTAAATAATACTAAATACGCTTTTGTGTCTGTATATGCACGCAACGAGGGTGATCCCTTATTTTTTCAAGAATTATTACGTTTAGTTGTGAATTGAGGACTGTGTCGTGGTGGTAGGGGGCGATTTTAATGCTGTGTTAGATCCTCAGCTAGATAGATCTCATTCCTCTACGGCTGATTCAATCATTTCTAGTTGTTTCAATTCATTTTTGCGACACTCTAATATATGTGATGTTTGGTGTTTGCAAAATGACGGCGCAAACTAGGGATTATACATTCTTTTCAGCCCTTCATAAGAGCTATTCAAAGATTGACTATCTACTTATGTCCCCTTCTCTTATTCCCTATATTAGTAAAGTGGATATTCTGCCACTTCTTTTGTCTGATCATTCCCCAATAATTACTACTTTGACCCCTGTATCGTTGGGCTCCAGATGCAATCGCTGGAGATTTAATACTTCCTTGTTACAGGACTGTACATTTGTGTCTGAATTACGCAGCTCTTTAAAGGAGTTTTTGGAGATTAACAGGGATTCAGCCTCTAACCCTCAAGCATTGTGGGAAACCACTAAATGTTTTAAGGGTAAATGTATACGTGTTTCATCCTTTAGTTAAAAGCGCAGAGAGAGCCGTAAAATTGAATTAGAAAAACAAATGAATCTACTAGAGAAGGAGCTAAAAGGTAATGTTCTTAAATCAGAATTAAAATCTATATATTTGCATAGAGCTGAACTCATCATACGTCATACTAGACAATCTTATTATTTTTATGGAGAACGCCCTTCTAAGCTGTTGGCTTTGAGGCTGAAGGATGGTGAATCTAAGGCCAGCATATCTGCTATTGGGCATGAGGGGTCGGTATATACTCAACCTAAGGATGTAAATAGAGTATTTGAATCCTATTATCAACGTTTGTATACTTCAGAATCCAACAAATTTAGATTTATTCCTTAATTTTCCCAAATTAAATGATTCTCAGCGCGATACATTGGACAGCCCTTTGACAATTGAGGAACTAAAATCTGCCCTGGATTCCATGAGTAGTAATAAAGCCCCTGGGTTAGATGGGATCCCCCCAGATTATTGAAGACATTATGGGACATAGTGGCTCCCTTGATGCTTAATTCTTTTAACTTTGCTTTAGAAAAAGGTGCTCTGCACAGGGACCAAAACACAGCTTTAATAACTTTGCTGAAAAAAGGGAAGGATTCCCTTCAATGTTCTAGCTACAGGCCAATTAGCCTTCTGTCCACAGATTCAAAGCCGATGGCAAAAGTCTTGGCCTTCAGATTGGATCAGTGTGTCAGTCAGATTTTCTAAGGGGGAGATTTGCTGCTGACAATATACGTAGGCTTCTTCATATTGTTCAACAAGCAGACTCCTATACAGCTTCCTCTGCAGTCCTTGCTCTGGATGCAGAGAAAGCATCTCTTGAGTGGAATTTTTGTGGAGCATTTTGGGTTTGGCTCTTTTTTCTTACAAGCTGTCAAAACTATCTATTTTGAATGTTCAGCCAGAGTACTTACTGGTCCTCATATTTCAACTTCCTTCTGTCTTGGCAGGGTTACTCGTCAAGGATGTCCCCTGTCACCCTTGCTTTTTAATTTATCATTAGAGCCTTTGGCCCAAGCGATTAGACAATGTTCTGCAATAGTCCCTATTAGCTGTATGAATACGTGTCATAAAATCTCACTCTATGCAGACGACATTCTGTTGTATTTATCAGATTCGGTAAATGAATGCCTACAATTATTTGATACTTTTGGTAAAATGTCTGGTTATAAAATGAACTGGGGCAAATCCATACTTTTGCCCCTTAATTTAGCTGCTAAATCAGAGATTCAGGCCTTACCCACTATGATTCCAGTCAGCGACCAGTTTAATTATCTTTAATTATTTTTTCTTCATTATCTCGCATTTCTAAGTGTAACTATCAGTCTCTTCCTGATAAGATTACGAGCAATCTTCTGTGTTGGTCTCCACTCTGCTTGGCTCTTCATGGTAGGATGGCCACTATTAAGATGAACATACTTCCGAGGCTAAGCTTTTTATTTTCAACGTTACCTCTGGCACCACCTATAGGTTACTTTAAAGAGCTTAATACAGCAGTAACAAAATTCTTATGGAATAATAAACGGCCTAGAATTCGTCTCAAATCTATGCAACGGTTGAAACCTCATGGTGGCTTATCGCTACCAGATTTTTGGTCCTATTATTTAGCGTACCAAATGAGACCGCTTAGGACGTGGCTTGATGTTGGCTCCCCTGTGCCATGGCGGGCCTTAGAAAATAATATTATTTACCCATTGCGTCTACAGGATTTACCTTTGTAAATTGTAAATTGCTGTTTCCAATTGCTGGGTTGAGTGTGGTATTTAGACTCTAAAAGATCTGTACAATGATAATGGGCTTAAGTCCTTCCAGATTCTAAAAGAGGAATTTCCTCTCCTGGGATTTTCCTTTTTTCTGTATTTAAGATTGAGGTCTTTGTTGAAAGCTTATGGTGTACCCTGGTCGACTAAAATATCTCCTCATCCTATGATAATCTGGATAGATTCCAGTATGGCTTCTAGAGGTATTGTGAGAATAATTTACAAATCACTTTTGGTACGACAGTACTCAAACATTCCAACTGAGGACTTCTGGGAGAGAGAACTTAATAGCGTGATTGATTGGGACACAGTCTGGGGGAATTGTTTTGCTACCTCAAAAAATCCGGCTCACCAAATGATTCACTATAAGTTAATTTACAAGGCATATGCCACTCCTTGTTTACTATATAAAATGAAAAGAAAGTCTGATCCTTTTTGTCATAGCAGTGCAAGTCCTGGTACATATGTGCATATGTTCTGGGACTGTCCTCGAAATTGAGCAGTTCTGGTCTTCGATCTTCTGAGGACCCAGATCCAAAAGGACCCACTGATTCTTCGCTATCACTGTCTGTCAATCAAAATAGGATTCTGTTTGCTGCCATTACTGCTGCTAAAAAGGTTATTCTGAAACTGTGGTTGGAACCATCTACCCCATGTCTACTTGGATGTCCTATTTGCTGGACATTGCCCTTTTGGAGTGTACCACAGCTAAAGTACACAGTGCCACCAGAAGGACAATATAATTTTGGTTGGACCTTATTAAGATTTTATCGAAAATGTTGAAATCTTGAGATGTACTTGGTATCCTTAATATGTATTTTTTTTGTCTTATTTATTTACTACTTTTTCTAAATGTATTTATCTATTTTAACTTTAAGTCTTATCTCTATATCTTATGATTGTGGGCGGATATTGAGCTTTGTTGTAAATAGTTACAATTTTAAATGTCTAATAAATAAAGAATCAAAAAAAAAAGAAACACTAAGCGCTTACGGTACGTATCCGACTGAAGCGTGGTGTTGCGTCGCTTCCCCTCATTTGTACGTTGATGGGCGTTCCTCAAGTTTACCGCTATGGGCGTGTTTTTGAGCCAGCGAGGAATGAAAAACAAAGGACCCGCGTGAGACTTCCCCCAGTCTCCATGTGCTCTACTTCTATTGGATAGTCGCGTCACGTTCAACGGATTCATTTGCATAAAGATGGCCATCGCCCAGCTTTTTGACACGCAACATTTTTTCAAGTGCAGTGCCGCCTTCCCGAGATGCTTTGCGGGCACGTTAAAGTCGCTTGACGTCACTCATAGGAATAAAGTGGAGTGCGGCACGACAGAAGTATCGCACGGACAAGTGGATCCATACCGTGACAACATGTCCTAACTACGCGCGATGCGACGCCGCGACACGCAATGCCGACTGCGACGTTGCGGCTGGAACAACAATACAAAACATGGCAATGATAATCTCAGGTAGTGTTTATGTGCTTTATTTAATGTTAAAAGCATGTAATGTGACTTTGAATATCATTTAGTGCTCCCAGCTTTGTAACGTAGTCGTACTAAAAGCAACAATGGATAATTCACCTCAGATCCTGAAATGAAACAAATGGAAACAAGAACGTTCAAACTGTGAACAAACAAGTATATTCTGTGACAAAGATTGTTTTAGTAACTCAGTATGTATTTTTAGTCATGTTTAAATGGTGTAATATGTGCACATTTGATTATGTATTTATCCATTTCCATGCGAGTGCCGTCAGGATTAATCTCTGGTGCGAGAGCCCGCCCACACGCTGTTCTGATTGGCTCTGATTTTTGATTGATTTTGTCGCATCTCATAGTCGCGTCATGTCTGGTGTGGACAGACAAATTGCTTGACGCTGGAATCTTATCGCATCGCGTCTAGTTAGGACTAGTGAATAGTAACGCGCCTGACGTCACCGTTTTCACAAATTCGTGTTTTTGTAGTTTAAATGGAGACGATAATTGCATCGTTTTCAAAAACTTGCTCTTTAAAACCCGTTTTCAAAAGTTCATGTTTCCATGTTCCACCCGTTTTTTGTTTTGAAAAATCACAGATCCCAAAATGTAACTTTTGACATAAACTATTCCTTTAAACTTGGAGTAAACAGAAGTGCAGGTGTTGAAGAGAGTCGATCGTGCTGATCGGCAGTAAACACTCTCATATGTGTTTTCAGAGCAGCACGA
The DNA here is from genome assembly GCA_039654625.1 of Rhinogobio ventralis. Lineage (NCBI taxonomy): Eukaryota > Metazoa > Chordata > Actinopteri > Cypriniformes > Gobionidae > Rhinogobio > Rhinogobio ventralis. The sequence goes on from CM077197.1 coordinate 1,758,785, forward strand.
GTCGAATAACAGGCTCATTCGTCATTAGAGCATTAGAAAGAAATGCTGGTGGACGGCAGACAGATACTCAACTAGTTACTAAATCCAACAACAACAACAACAAAAAGCCTCTGAATCGGTGCCTTTGAGAGCTAGTTTTGACAAAACATTCACTTCATGCTCTGAACAAAGATGAAGCTCAGAACAAGACGTTCCACAGCACAGACTCACAAAACCTGGTCAATGGTTTATATTTGGAGAAAGCCAAAAATGTCTGCCAACGGTTAGAAATGGTGGGGAATCCATAATGATATGGGCACACGTCTTGAGAAAGTCATTTGATCGGATCCATTGCTTGAGAACATGAGGCTATTTTACAGGACGCGGTGCAAACTATTCTGCATAATGACTGAAGGATCTAAGGAGTCTTAGTGTGTGTGTGTGTGTGTGTGTGGCTTCAAGAGAGCAAACGTACATCTCTTTCATATTACTTTCTACATTTACAATACCAGTCAAAAGTTTGCAATCATTTATATTTTTTAATGTTTCTGAAAGAGTCTCTTCTGCTCACCAAGGCTGCATTTACTTTATCATAAATACAGTAAAGCAGTGAAATATGACTCCAGTGTAAATCAGCTGTTCTCTATGTGAATGTCTGCTATGTCAAAGCTGAATTTATCATCATTTTATTATCATGTCACATGATCCTTCAGAAATCATTCTAATATGAGGATTTGATGCTCAACAAACATTTATGATTATTATCAGTTCATATTTCTGTGGAAACCGTCATACATTTTATTTCTCAGGATTCTTTGATGAATATAAAGTTCAAAAGAACAGCATTTATTTGAAATAAATGTCTTTACTGTCACTTTTGATACATTTAAAGCATATTAGAATGATTTGTGAAGGATCATGTGACACTGAAGACTGGAGTAATGATGATAAATTCAGCTTTGATCACTGGAATAAATTACACTTTACTATATATTCACATAGAGAACAGCTGATTTACACTGGAGTCATATTTCACTGTTTTCAAACTAATGAAATTGTAATTTCAATTTAAAAATGTATGTTTATGCTACAAATTATTTAGTTACCATAACTAATCCCATAGTTTGGTTGAGCATAACCACACAAAAAATCTGTAAAATTAGGGCACAATGTACTGTATCAAGTCAAGTTCCTCCACACCAAACTCGCTCATCCATGTCTTTATGGACCGACGCTTTGTGCACTGGAGCGCAGTCATGTTGGAACAGGAAGGGGCCGTCCCCAAACTGTTCCCACAAAGTTGGGAGCATGAAATTGTCCAAAATGTCTTGGTATGCTGAAGCATTAAGAGTTCCTTTCACTGGAACTAAGGGGCCAAGCCCAACCCCTGAAAAACAACCCCACCCCATAATCCCCCCTCCACCAAACTTTACACTTGGCACAATGCAGTCAGGCAAGTCCCGTTCCCCTGGCAACTGCCAAACCCAGACTCGTCCATGGGATTGCAGACAGAGAAGCGTGATTGGTCACTCCAGAGAACACGTCTCACTGCTCTAGAGTCCAGTGGCGGCGTGCTTTACCCCACTGCATCCCACGCTTTGCATTGCTCTTGGTGATGTAAGGCTTGGATGAGCTGCTCGGCCATGGAAACCCATTCCATGAAGCTCTCTACACACTGTTCTTGAGCTCATCTGAAGGCCACAGAAGTTTGGAGGTCTGTAGCTATTGACTCTGCAGAAAGTTGGCGTCTTCGGAGCACTGTGACCCTCAGCATGCGCTGACCCCGCTCTGTGATTTTACGTGGCCTATCACTTCGTGGCTGAGTTGCTGTTGTTCCCAATTGCTTCCACTTTGTTATAATCCCACTAACAGTTGAGCGTGGAATATTTAGTAGTGAGGAAATTTCAGGAATGGACTTATTGCACAGGTGGCAACCTATCACGGTACCACGCTTGAGTTCACTGAGCTCCTGAGAGCGACCCATTCTTTCACAAATGTTTGTAGAAGCGTCTGCATGCCTAGTGCTTGATTTATACACCTGTGGCCATGAAGGGATTGAACACCTGAACTCAGGGATCTGGAGGGGCGTCCCAATACTTTTGGCAATATAGTGCATGTAAGGAACAGCAAAGAATGGACAAACATCCTTGTTAGGTCAGAGATATTAAAGTACAAAGTGTTTTTGCAAAATGTATTAAAGTGTTATTTTGTCCACCCCATCAACATCTGTACTTCTAGAGAAATACGCTGCTATAGGAATCATAATCCTTTAAATAACTAGAATGAAATACAGCAGTGACGTTCATGTGAATTCATGTAAGATCTTGCTTTTAGTTATATCATGTAGATCAGTGGTTCTCAACTGGTTTTGCCTTCAGGACCCTTTTTTGTTGGATATCAAGTGGCGACCAAACCCATATTTTATGTCAGCTACATCATATTTTCTTTTGTTTTTCATTTCGCTGCTGGTTTTTGGACATGTGGGCTGCCTCTATTGCATTTGACTACACATTTTTTTGACGTCAACAATGAAGAAGGACATTGGAAGGGTTTCTACTCCCTCTTCAAAGCTGATTATTAATATGCATGATTATCTGATTCGTTGTGTTTTTGTTGTTTAGCACTGTTGCTGCCTGTTGCCAGTTGAGAAGCACTGCTGTAAATATATTGTATCCAGAGATATGAAGCTTATCATCACCTTCATCGGGAACGGTTGATGCAAGGTCATCTACCGGAGACTCTGGATATGAGACAGGTAAATTAGCAACCCATATTTATCTTTATTGTGAGCACAAATGGCACGACAGGTGATATGTTGGACCACGTCAAAGGTTTCACTTGAATAAACACAGAGCGCTCTTATGAGGAACTGTAAAATAAACCTGACGTGAGAGCTGTAAAATCTTCAGTTTATTGCTTTGGCACAGAGCAGAGGAAGTTTACTAGAGAAGGGGCGTGGCCACAAAACAACTATGGCAGTTATTAGAGCATATGACATGATCGAAACTTACCGCCGTTCTCCGCACCTTCCCCTCCATCTTCTGAAAAACACAACAAAAAACATTAACATTCGATTGAACCGAGTATTCCCAAACAACTAATAAATCCAGAAATATCATTTAAGCTTACATGACATATGAATTGATTTGTATTAAATTGTATATATATATATATATAATTTAAATAAGCATGTACAAATATATAAAATATATTTAAATTTAAATATATACACATATAATATATATATATTATATATTTATTTAAATGTAAATATATTTTATATATTTGTGCATGCTTATTTAAACAATTTTTACTTTTTAAATAACATTCATTTACCCTATTTTTACATTTCCAAGATATTCGCTGTCATCTAAAGTAATTTTTTTAATAGCACTAATAATTTAAAATAACATCTTTAACAATCTAAATATATTTTTCATACTGTACTTTATAATGTTGTGATGCACAAATTCACTTGTTATTACATATAGCCTTTACACTTTACAATACGGTCCCATTAGTTAACGTTAGTTAATGCACAATATTAATAACTATCAATGATCAATACATTACAGTATTCATTCATCTTGGTTAATATTAGTTCATGAAAGTACAACAATTGTTCGTGTTCAGGTCCATTAAACAGGGTAACACTTTAACTAGTTGCTTATTATCATGCATATTACTAGGATATTGGCTGTTTTTTAGTACTTATAAAGACATATTAGTTATTATTTATCTTACTAACTATTAATAAGCAGTAATTAGGAGTATAATGATGCAAAAATCATAGTTAATAGTGACAACTGGACACTAATCTAAAGTTTATTAACAGATACAACTTTTGGTTTTAATAAGGTATTAGTAAATGCTGAAATTAACATTAACTATGATTAATTGATGTTTTAGAAGTAGGCTATTTTTCATCATTAGTTCATGTGTGTTTGTATATATATATATAATTTGAATACACACACATAGATGTATATATTTAAGAAATATTTGCATGTATATACTGTATTTATATCATTTATATTGTATATTAATATAAGTATATATATATATGTATACATGCATGTGTAGCGTGTATTTATTTGTGCATGCTCATTTCTTCAATTTTTTACATTTACATTAACATTAATGTCATCTGAAGCTCTCTTAATCTTTAATAGTGCTAATGATATAGTATATTAACATATTTATCAATCCAAATCTCTTTTTTGTACATTATATTTTAATGTTATGATGCACAAATTTAAAACATCTGATTTGAGTTGTTAGTGCTTTATGCATGTGCCCTTGATTGGTTACATTGGTTAACATGATCAGAATTATCTAAAATGCAATGAGGAATAAGTGTGAAATTCTTAGAATGATCTTTGAGATGCATCTTGAATTTTAATGCACATTGTTTGTGTCTGTCATTGGCTTGGTTTTATTAGTGAACTCACACATTGATGCTTTTTGGGTTATAAAATGACGCAGATACATTATGCAACACCTCCCGAGTTTGTTCCAGTGGCTTTCGATTCAAGCGAAATCCTGCTTGTATTTGCACAATTGCTAATGACTCCAACACACTTTAGTGATTTTGCCCCTCAAGCTTTTAATTTCCAGAGCCGCTCTGTGATTTGATGTTGTTGGCACAGTTGGTAGTTGTCAGATTAGGAGACACAAAAGAAGTTTACTCTGAGTAGAGAGGAGGATGGCGACACACCTGTCCACACAAACAGGAGCCTGTGAACAAAGAGAGTCCCTCCGCACAATCCCTCCCAAAATATAAAAATCCACGGCTGGAGTAATGAATGCAGGAGACATTGCTGTGTGCACGCAAACTCCCTCGGGTGCATCAAAAGCATCCCTTTCGTAACTCCAATGCGTTCTCCATGAAGGGTGTGGTCTACATCTGGGACTAGATTGAATTTCTGAGACTACACCTCAGTCTTTCTCACTTTACAACATTGAACTAAAAGTGTGTCTCCCATCTACATCTGGATGAAATTTCACATATTTTGCAATAAACAGGCCCGTAAATCACCATCAAGGAGGGGGTGCTTCCCCAATATTCAGATTTTTAATGGCAGATCGACCTTTCTACATGTGTTCCTCCCAATCCTAAACATTTGGTTCCATCCTGTGGATATTTCAGAGTTATGGATGAAGTCATTGAGAGACTAGCCAAAGCTGTTAGTCAAGAACACAATGTACAAAGGGGTGGGAAAAGCCTTTACTACTTCAACATGTCTAGCAAGTCACTCTCCAAGGGTCTTATTTTAGTGCCCAATAACACAGCACTCGTATATATATATATAGCCTATATGTGCATTAATAGTCATTTAGTGGCAAACGTGATCTTAGAGATCATTTATACTAAACAAAGACATGCATGCTTCCCATTGCATCTACTTATTAATTTATACATTAAAAATGGAGGGAGAAAACAAAGAAACTTTGCATTATTTGTTAATAAAATTAATGTTAAAGAAAGTTTTCCCCCCTTGACTTACCTTGCATCTTTACTCCAGTCACGATTAAACTTCCAAGGATGAGAATCCACAAGTATGACATGATTGTGGCTTGAATGAAACCGAGCTGAATAAGGTCTACCTTTTCAAATGCTTTTTTATTTTAACGCATACAGATTTTCGTAGTACAAATCGTGTCCGCGCGCATGTGCTTGGTGTGCACTTTCCGACAACCTTTTGTTGTACAAACTTTCCTGGGTGTGCGGCTCTGAATCTACCGCCCACCCACATGTGGGATTGACTTGTGTAGGATCCAATTGCAGGTTTGTCTCTCTGTTTCTCACTAATGTCTCCTGCACGAGGGACCCCCTCCTCCGGGTGTATCCGTAGCATATAATGACATTCAACCAAAGCATGCATATCTACACATATAGCGCAGATGATAGGTTATTGATCCATCAGTCTCGTTTCCCTTTAGAAATCTCATTTACATTCACAGCGGGTTTTCTTGACATGCATGACCAATTCAAGCATGTTTCACGCACAGAAAGCCGTGCAACACCCACCAAACCCCTGACACAATAGCAACAGCGCGTCTCCATATGCGTTCCCTAAACGTTGAGAGGGAACTTCGCCAGAACAGCGAAACGAATGAATGGAGGCGTTTTAAACTCAGTGAGCTTTCTGCTTGCTAGAAACCCACCCATGCCCCTAGGTTTTGAGACACAACTTCATTCATGTGTTTCGTTGCTCCTGGGAAGTTCCCTCGCAACGTTAAGGAAACCTATTACTACTGAACTTGAGCCACCCAGCGGGTGAACAGTATGGCAAGCCGGCTTAGCTTAAAATGTTCCCAGCATTTTTACTAGTAAGAATTAAATTAGAGAGCTCTACAATTCATTTCTAACTAACAATTACAATCAGAGAACTCTTTAATTAAAAAATGAATGGTAAAACCTCATTTGTACAGCTCGCTAATTGGAATTGTCACTACTAAGAATTGAATTGTACACTGTAAAAAAAATCCCCGTTAAAATGTACAGATTTAAGTTAAATAACCGTATCCAACCTATTGAAATGCTAATATCTGTTATGTACCTTTGATATATACTGACAACCACCAATCACAGTGGAGATGAGAGTCACATGATGAATCAAAGCTCATCACAAGCAGCTTTTAGGAGGACAATACTAATATATAGAAGGTGTACAGTGCCATTCACACAAACACTAAACACCATCGTGGTAACACACTTCCGCCTATGTCTAGTGTGACCTTTCCGACGAGCAAGATGAGCAATTTAGGTTAAAAAGTATATACATTTTAATTTCACATGCACAAAAAAGATTCAGTATTCCTCAAAATGAATAACAGCAGTGAAATTCAAAATCAGGATTCTACGCAAACCTCCACTAGTTAAATATTAAATAAAACAAATATTTTTATGCATTTAATCTCACTTTATTGACCAGTGTACTTGCTGCTGACCTTCGATGATTCAGTTAAACCATCAGCAAAAATGACTTTAGATAATTTGCTTTTATTAGCGAAGTGTTAAACTTTCTTCTTCTGCAATCCAGAATGGCAGCACAGCTGAAAGGTTTGTTTGAGTTGTGGCCCGCGTGATTTTGCATTTCCTTCAGCCTTATTATTTAAATTTTGTTGTGAAAGGGCCTTTCATTTGCCCAAAAATAGAATTTTTTTAATACAAAAAAGCCCAAGTGAGAAAAAGTAACGCAAAAGTAACATAACGCATTATTTTTCTTAAAAAGTAACTAAGTAACGCAATTAGTTACTTTTTAAGGGAGTAAAACAACATTACTTTTCAAAGTAACTTTCCCCAACACTAGTTGTAGAGCTCTGTAATTAAAAATGAATGGAAGTCAATGGAGACATATAGTAAAAATTCATCTGTAGAGCTCTCGCAATTGTTACGAGTAAGAATTGAATTAGACAGCTCTAATCATAATTGTAAGAGAGAATTGTAGAGCTCTTTAATTCAACTCTTACTAGTAAAAATGCAATGATGGCGAGTGACGCTGGGAGCATTTTAAGCGAAAACAGCTTGCCATAGAACAGCAACGCGTCGAGGCAAATCGCTCAGGTTCTGGAGTTAAATATCATATCTCTCTTCGGGCACGTTTTGTAAAATAATAAATCGTGATGTAAAAAATTATTCGTTTACATAGTTGACTTGATCCTCCAAGTAGGCTAGTCCAAACAACAGTTGTGTGTGTGTGTGTGTGTGTGTGTGTGTGTGTGTGGTTTGTAAGTAACCACAACAAAGTGTACACTGGGAAAAGTGTAAAGTGTAAATTAGACGCTCGCGAACAGGCTGCTATCGTCATCGGATGGAACGTTGACAAAACAGTGTCGTCATTTGGAATTTTATAGTTGCACTTGTGACGAGCATCTCAGAAAGGAAGTGTTTTGTTAAAGTAAAGTCTAAGATAGTTTACATTTGGCCAACGATCACAAAAAAAATATTTTAACCCCTGGAAGTGGAGTTGCCCACAATGGTGTCTTTAATAAAAACATGTAAGTGAAACAAAGGTGAGCTTTTAGCCTGTTTAGTCCATCTCTGTGCTCTCCCCTTCACGCAGAGCTTCATTGGTCAATTCCATCTGCCGAAGTTGAGGCGAATCAACCTGTTCCACTCCAGAGCCTCTCCTCTCCGAACATGATCAGCACAACCTGGCGTTCTCCAGATGATCGCTCGTGCATGATGTCTTCAGCTCGTGCGTTTGTAAATCATCTGCAGGGGATTCCATCAAAACCCGAAGGTCTGCTCGGATGGTAGAGCATCCATGCGCCTCGGTTGGACTGTTGAGCTGCTTTTGCTGAAATGCAGTCTCTCATATCACCAGTGACTAAGGCTATCCTCGTAGCGCTGTTTATTTTTGCCATTTTGCTCATCCTGTATGTAATACTGTGGTATATATGCAGAGACGTGGACTGTGATCACGGCATTTGAAGCTGCGGATCAGCGGAGAAGTCAGGGTGACCCCGGTAAGTCCGTCGGCGTGCCCTTCCTCATTCACACGTTATCTTTCTCGCATCGCGAAATAACAGGCATCATTAGAGTTATGCATCGTTCGTTTTCCTTTACATCCTTTACATCTCATTATTGAACGCTTGAAGTGATCGAGATGTCACTCTGTCTGCTTGACTCCAATCATCATCATCTTCTTCATTACGAATGAAGCGAACGTTAATTCACGAAAAATGCATTAGTTATCAATTGCGCAAATTTGGTCTGCATGCACGTCCTGGGAAGGGTAGTTTATGCCTATTAAAAATAAATTAAAAGGAATATTCTGTGATGAATCGCTTCCCAAAATAATAAAGCGCGGAGCATGCACGAGCATAAAGGTGGAGAGGTCCGGTTTTATGTTCCATGCATTTCAACGCAGATTCCATTGCGAAAACAAGTAACTAGTTAAACAAAAGTCCAACGCATGCATACAGCATCTTCACAAATCTCATCCCATTTTGCATATACTATAATGCATAGCGCTACTACCTATTGCAATTGATTGTGTTTTGTTGAACTTGTAGGCGACTGATATTTGGCTAATGTTTTGGTTTTCAGTGCGCATTAAACGCTCCTGTTTTCCTGGCACTGACCGTAGCTTTGCAGCAGTTTGTTGCAGTCTGTGGTCTTTGAACTAGGTGAAAGCATGCAGCTCTGGGACTTAAGGAGACAGACCGCGTGTCGAGGGTATAATGGTTCTTTATAGTGTCTGATATTACCGTTCACTGTCTTAATTTAATCCCTAAACGCGTCTCGGTTAATGAGCATTAGTTGAGGCGCTCTAAACTCTAAGTCAACCATGAATATTTCTATGCTCTACATGCTCACATTGTTGGTTAAAATGGCCATTATGTGTTGTGAAGGAGAACCCAAGGACAGATGCAAATTGCCCCCACTGCAGTGAATTTGTTGAGCGCACTGTTGAACTCATCTCAGCAGGGTTCACCAACACTGGCATTTCATACACCTAATTATCACAGTCACTTATGCATTTACAGCAGTCGCTTTGCCGAATAGAAATTAATCTGGCAAAGTTGGGCACATTTATTCATGCATATGTCAAATCGAGTCTTGTGAGTGAGAAAACAGAGCATAATGCATGAATAGATCTCAGTTGTAATGGTTAATTTTACTGTCATTCCCAGAGTGGGCTGGAATGGGAACAGACAGACGGTGCATCCCCAGACAATTCATATCAAATGCTTCACGGCTGTCTGTGTCTGTCACTCAACAGGTTTGGATGGTCATGTGGGGAATTCACTTGATCTGAATTGCTTTATTCAGTCCTTTGAAGGCAACAGACTAGTGTGCAATGGCAATGCTTCGTAAGACAAAAAGCTCCACATAAATCTTTATTTATTCGTGTTTCAAAGCAGTCTTATGAGGGAAACTGAAATCTCATTCTGCTTGCATTCTCATCTCGATTCAGAGGATGCATTGGCAATCGGATGATCTGGTGTTTTTTATGACTTTTATGTTGCGGGTCAAATTGACCCTAATTGGATTCAATACGATTCGTGAAAAATCACACTGTCAAAATCAACAACAACAAAAATCAGGTAAAAACAGTAAACCTTAAATGTTTTTGTGTGCTTTCCTGAAGCTCAGGCATGGCGCAAAATCATGCATTCGATTCCCGGCGAAATTAACATTTCTAAACTAATAAAAACATACGCCTTCAATGCATGCACATGTTTTGGATAAAAGTGTCTGCCAAATGCATAAATGTGACCCTGGACCACAAAACCAGTCATAAGGGTCAATTTTTTGAAATTGAGATTAAAGATGAATAAATAAGCTTTCCATTGGTGTATGGTTTGTTAGGACAATATTTAGCCGAGATAGTCTGAGGGTGCAAAAAAATCTAAATATTGAGAAAATCGCCTTTAATGTTGTCCAGATGAAGTCCTTAGCAATGCATATTACTACTAATAATAAAAAATAGCGAAATTTACGAAATATCTTCATGGAACATGATCTTAATATCCTAATGGTTTTTGCCACAAATATACCCGCGAGACGCGTGACTAGTGTTGTGCTCCAGGGTCACATATGTAAATTTGAATACTCTCGGAGGGTAGCTGAGAAACTGACATAAAAAGACATAATTTTTAAAATCTTTATTTTGGTTCTGTGCAGCTGCGGTTACCCATGAAATTGCGGGTCAAACTGACCCACGAACATCCAAATCATCAGACATTTTGTACATGCATTTCATGAGCCTAAATGAGAAATGATGTGGAGGAGATATTTGGGTAACACTTTCTATGAAGCCCATGCTTATAATAAATTATAGCTCCGTTTATACTTATTTACAAGTATTACTAGGTTATAAACATATTTATAAAGATGAGGCTTGAGTCTTTACATTTATGTTATTTGTATATTTATGTCATGCATTTGCTTTTTCAATGCGCATGCTCATAAACCATTATACACTGATTTATAAGTATTAATTAGTCATATGGTTCCATGAATGTATTTATAAAGATGCAGCCTTCATTGCTATAATATTATTATATTATAGTTACAATGTCTTTTTTTAGTATTTTGGATTTATTTCTGTCAAATAAGTGAATATATTGCTATTTATAGCCGTGTTGTGTTCTTATGTGATGGCTTTAAGTAAAGTGGAAAAGGATGCAATTTTTCTTTAAGTAAATGTTAAGAAATCATGAAGATGTGGTCATTACCGATACACCAATCAGGCATAATATTATGACCCGAATCCTAATATTGTGTTGGTCCCCCGTTTGCTGCCAAAACAGCCCTGACCCGTCGAGGCATGGACTCCACTAGACCCCTGAAGGTGTGCTGTGGTGTCTGGCACCAAGATGTTAGCAGCAGATCCTTTAAGTCCTGTAAGTTGCGAGGTGGCTCCTTCCTTGGAGCACTTTTGATAGATCCTGACCACTGCAGACCGGGAACACCCCACAAGAGCTGCAGTTCTGGAGATGCTCTGACCCAGTCGTCTAGCCATCACAAACTCGCTCAAATCCTTACGCTTGCCCATTTTTCCTGCTTCTAACACATCAACTTTGAGGACAAAATGTTCACTTGCTGCCTAATATATCCCACCCACTAACAGGAGCCGTGATGAAGAGATCATCAGTGTTATTCACTTCACCTGTCATAATGTTATGCCTGATCGGTGTATATTTTAAGTTCTTTACTTGTAAATGTAACTAAATAATAAAAATTTCTGTAATAAATAATGAAAAAAAACCCCACAGAAATCATGAATACAAGCAGTTGAAAAAAGTATATTTTTTAATGTTAACTTGTATAAGTAATTATAAAAAATAATACAAATGTAACTATAACGCATAGTTTAATGCAGTAGGTCTTAATGAGTCTTTATAAATATATTTATATACTTACTACTTAAATACTTACTTATAAATAAGTAAGAAAGTGTTACAGATATTTGTTTTTAATGACCCTACAAGTTGGATTAAACTATCAAAATATGAGGAAAACATTTTAAATATGAGATAAACTTGGTTAAGGTATTTATCTGACAAAATTATTTGGCATTATTATATTATATTAACTACAGCTACAGGTTTTATAAAAATAAAAAAAACAGTAAAAAGCAAACATTGACTACAACATAATCAGTTATTAATATTTCGCTTCTTGTTCATGCATGTGTTCATCATTTATTTGTATGACATCCTGGACAAAAATGATGTCGGCACAATTTGTCTTGTTTCATTGTGTTATTATCACAAATAAAACAATCGACTCCAAGCACAACTGGACACTACTGTACTCTATACTGTACTTTTGATCTCATCCGATAGTGTCAATGCAGTCAAATTGCTAATATTACTGAATATTAAGTGTTTAACTGAGACAGCCATCACCATGCGACCGGCGCTGGCGTCTGTTTAAATTCTTGCCCTTGACAAGGCAGGGAGTTTGTGTTTGGTCAGATTCAAAGATAAGGAATTCCTGGAAACGTAATCGAGTGGCAGTCACAGAAAGTGGGCCAGGAAGGGTTCTCTCGGGACAGGTCCATGTTTCTCCTCCTGTGAAACCGCCAAACGCTCACTTTCAGCTGTCAGTCGGGTTCCTTCCAGCCAAAGCTGCTGTGTGACACAGGAGATATAATAAAGTCAGACATGGATGCACCAAAGAAAAGGGTTTATAAATAGACCGTGTGAGGCAACCGTTATGTAAAGTTAAATTTTTAACGGCCTGTTTATGGAAACGGATGTAATACAGATTTTAACTTTTTTCACATGGCCGGCAAATTACATGCAAACTGCATCCACTGTTCCCTTAACGCTGGGTTATTTGTGAAGCTGAACAAGGTGATCTTTCCCTCACACCAGAAACACACTTCTTTAGTGACGTTGTTGATCTCGTGTCTAAAAACACAACGCCAGCGTCGCCGACGGCTCCCGTAACCCGAACGAAGCTCGTTGATGGACGGCTCTCGCTCTGGTTGGTGTGTGTGCTCATCCAGGAGAAGTGCCCATACAGGAATTCTGCCCTTTATGATGTCATACAGGGCTTTCTGAAACTTGTTTGAATCCCGAAGGAGTGTATTTGGCAAGGAAATTCTCCGTCATAAATCCAACTTGTTTTTTATTTAATTTTGTCCATGTTTAGCATGAGAATCAACTCTTTAACAGTGTATATAAGTCCCCCCCCCCCCCATTTAAAGAAACACTACACGCCTATAGACTGAACGCGTAACACGCATGTGCATAACGTCACCGTTTTCACAAATTCCTGTTTTTTTTTTGTTTACACTGAGACGATAACACTATCGTTTACAAAAAAAAACTTGCACTTTGAATCCCGTTTTCAGGTCCCCAAAACGCTGTTGTTGTGTAAATGAACTAATAAAAAGGTTTTCGTTTTTAGTTGAAAACAGAGTCGTGTAAACAGCCCCTTAAATACACAACTTAACGACAACCTCAACCAGAACCAGGTGTGCAGCATAATTAGTAACCATGACAACAAATGAAGAGCAGGGACGTTGGGAACAAAAGAAAACAATGTGATACAAACTAAAAGTCCACGAAAAGCAGAACATAAACTGACACATGTATAGAGTTTGGTGTTATTATAGTTACATTTTGCTGTGATATAAACAATCAAGCAGTTGAGTGTACCGTATATATGTCCAGGTAAGGTTGGATATACATATAGTAGTTGTATAATTTGTTATTAATTATTAATCTGTTAATTAATTTGTGTTATTAATTCATTATGTGGTGACATTGAGACCCACATGAATGATGTCTGGCCTAGTAAAATTGACATACTCACCTTTATTCAAATATTATTAAAGATTTTGCAGTAGTTGTGCTTGGATTCGATTGTTTTATTAGTGATGATAACGCAATGAAACATGACAAATTGTGCTGTAATTTTTGGCCAGACTGTCATACACAGAAATTATGAACACTTGCAAAAACAAGAGAGAATCAATGAAATATTAATAACTGCTTATGTTTGTTTTTTCCTGGGAGCCTTTTGCTTTTCTATGCATTTTAGACTGTCTCAGTGATTTAGCAATCTCAAGGTCATTGCGAAATATATAGTAAGTCTACATGCATTTCAGTTTTCTATCCTTTTTCTCCTCATTAAATGAAATGAAATCGACACTTCACACAAGATGTCGAATTACATGACAGGAAGAGGAATTTACTACATTCCTAAATCCGATTTATTTAATTGCAATCATGAGAGTAATATTTGGAGCAAATGTATGGCAAATCATTTGGCTCATGGCAAAGTCTTCCTAAAATGGACAGTTCAGAAGAGACACTAGAAGCGTAAAGTGTCACACGCTCAGCCTCTCGTGGCTCATTGCTTTAACACGGGCTGGTAATGTACAGCATGGCATTGAAATGTTTGCGCTCTCTCTCTCTTGTCAGCATACTTCTTGTGCGTTCTGGCACTGAGGATAAACACAGTCATCCTGAATGTTCTGAGATGGCAGGCCTTTTGTCGTGGAACAGCTGGCACTGTAGATGCTAGAGCTGTGCAGGAAACTGTCAAGAGCGTTTTACTACAGTGTTTTACAGGAGTAGACATTGCCAAAAGTATTGGGACACCCCTCCAGATCACTGAGTTCAGGTGTTCAATCACTTCATGGCCACAGGTGTATAAATCAAGCACTAGGCATGCAGACGCTTCTACAAACATTTGTGAAAGAATGGGTCGCTCTCAGGAGCTCAGTGAACTCAAGCGTGGTACCGTGATAGGTTGCCACCTGTGCAATAAGTCCATTCCTGACATTTCCTCACTACTAAATATTCCACGCTCAACTGTTAGTGGGATTATAACAAAGTGGAAGCAATTGAGAACAACAGCAACTCAGCCACGAAGTGATAGGCCACGTAAAATCACAGAGCGGGGTCAGCGCATGCTGAGGGTCACAGTGCGCAGAAGACACCAACTTTCTGCAGAGTCAATAGCTACAGACCTCCAAACTTCTGTGGCCTTCAGATGAGCTCAAGAACAGTGTGTAGAGAGCTTCATGGAATGGGTTTCCATGGCCGAGCAGCTCATCCAAGCCTTACATCACCAAGAGCAATGCAAAGCGTGGGATGCAGTGGGGTAAAGCACGCCGCCACTGGACTCTAGAGCAGTGAGACGTGTTCTCTGGAGTGACCAATCACGCTTCTCTGTCTGGCAATCCCATGGACGAGTCTGGGTTTGGCGGTTGCCAGGAGAACGGGACTTGCCTGACTGCATTGTGCCAAGTGTAAAGTTTGGTGGAGGGGGGATTATGGGGTGGGGTTGTTTTTCAGGGGTTGGGCTTGGCTCCTTAGTTCCAGTGAAAGGAACTCTTAATGCTTCAGCATACCAAGACATTTTGGACAATTTCAAGCTCCCAACTTTGTGGGAACAGTTTGGGGATGGCCCCTTCCTGTCCCAACATGACTGCGCTCCAGTGCACAAAGCATCGGTCCATAAAGACATGGATGAGTGAGTTTGGTGTGGAGGAACTTGACTGGCCTGCACAGAGTCCTGACCTCATCCCGATAGAACACCTTTGGGATGAATTAGAGCGGAGACTGTGAGCCAGGCCTTCTTGTCCAACATCAGTGCCTGACCTCACAAATGCGCTTCTAGAAGAATTCCCATAAACACACTCCTAAACCTTGTGGAAAGCCTTCCCAGAAGAGTTGAAGCTGTTAGAGCTGCAAAGGGTGGGCCGACTCCATATGAAACCCTACGGATTAAGAATGGGATGGCATTAAAGTTCATGTGCATGTAAAGGCAGGCGTCCCAAAACTTTTGGCAATATAGTGTATATTCAACGGAAGTGAGCATTGTGAAAACCATTCAGTTTCAGTGTTTTTGGAGAAAAATGGAACCAAACTCTTTGTTCTTTAGAAGGGTTAAATGCATGTAAGTTCAACCTAATATCAGTTTAGGACCACAATATTTGTCTTGTTCTTTATTTCACAGGTTTGTCCAAACAAAATAGTGACGGGTGGCGCCAAAGGACTTGGATATGAGGCGGTCAGACAGTTGACGAATAACAGGTCAGCCTTTCCTTCATTGACTGTAACACAATCACCTGGCATTGAGTACCGTGCCTCTGTTCTGCAGAAATGACAAAAGTCGGTTTGTATTGTGTCATTAAGCCTCAGAAAATGTCATTAGGACGTTAAAATAAGATCACCGTCTCTCTCAGACGCACAAGTGTGGCATTTGAGTCTGGCTTTGATATATAACATGATAGTACAATAATAATAAAAACAGTAAACTGACCGTTTATCAATGAACTTCCAGAAGAATAACTATATTTGTGACATATACGATTGCTGTGATATATATTATTTTGCTCTCCTAGTTTAAAGGGTGAGTGGAAGACATTGCAGTGAAGTTGCCTTTTATATGTTTCTGAAACAAATATTAATCTGTGGTTATGAATATTCTATGGAAATGCAGCTGTAATCTATCACAGATGTCATGCCCGCTGATTGTTATCTGTTATATGTTTGTGAGGAAGAGATTTGATAATCATCTCTGCATATGTCCGGCTGAAACAAAGACTTTCTCAGTGCTGCTTCAACAGCTTCTTAATAAAACTAGATTCTAGACAGGATTGAAGAATCATCTCCTTTGAATGGAATTGAATTGAATCTAAATGAATCAAATCGAATCAAATGAAAACGAATCGAAACTAAATTAATCGAATCGAATTGAATTGCCCACTTCACACAAGATGTTGAATTAAGTGACAGCCAAAGGAATTTACTAAATTCAAAGAAATGCAACATAGTTAATTATGTTTTGACAAATGTGTTCTTTGATATGGATTTTTTTGTAGGCGTAGACATTTTGAAGCACTTTTATTAAAGTCATAATTTCGACTTTTTTAATATTATAATTGTGACTTACTATGTCATAATTTCTACTTTTTATCTCATTTCGACATTTTATCTCACAATTATGACTAGGAAAATAGACTTGATTCAATTTATCTTTTTATCTCATAATTGACTTTTGTCATAAAAATGACTTTTTATGCCATCATTTTATCATTTTTATGTCTTGTCATAATTTCAATTTATGTCATAAATATGTTGTTGTTGTAGATGTAGACATTTTTAAGCACTCTTATGAAAATCATAATTTAATTTTTTTATGATTTAGTCAGACTTAGTCATAATTATGACTGTCATAATTTAAACTTTATCATAATTTAAAATTTTGCCATAATTTTTTTTTTTTATTTTTTTTTTTAAATATCATAATTATTACTTAGTATGTTGTAAGTTCTATATTTTATCTCATTTTGACTTTTTTTCTCATAATTATAACTAGGAAAATAGACAGCCATAATTATGATTTGGTGTGCCATAATTTCGATTTATCTTATTTTGACTTTTTATCTCATAATTGACTTAGTATTTCATAATAATGACTTTTTATGTCATAGTTGTACCATTTTTATGTTGTCATAATTTTGATTTAAGTCATAACTTTTTTTTGTTAAAGATGTAGACATTTTAAGCACTTTTATGAAAGTCATAATTTAAGTTTTTTAATCTCATAATTTTGAGTTTTTAATCTCATAATTATGATTTAGTCAGACTTAGCCATAATTATGATTTAGTATGTCATAACTGCAACTTAATCATAATTTAAAATGGTCATAATTCCGATTTTTTTAATATTATAATTATGACTTAGTATGTCATAATTTCTCATTTTGACTTTTCGATTTGTAATAACTGTTTTACTGTTGAAGATGAAAGTCATAATTTTTTTTTTTTTTTCTTAGAAAAACAGACTTAGTATGTTGTAATTTCAACTTTATCTCATAATTTAAAAATTTGTCATAATTTAGATTTTTTTTATTACTTAGTATGTCATAATTGATCTCATTTTGACTTTTTATCTCATAATTATGACTTTATTTTTATTTTATTGTCTTCACTTTTTTGTTGAATATCTAGACATTATGTCAGTCATAATTTAGACATAATTTAGTCATAATTTTTTTGTTGATTTTTTAAATTGACTAAAACAGGCTTAGTATGTCGTAATTATGACTTAATATGTCATACCTTTGACTATCTCATAATTTAAAATAATTTATCTAATAATTTTGGCTTTAATATTATAATTAATACTTAATATGTCATATTTATGACTTTTCCCTCATAATTATGACTTTTCAATTTCAATTTGTCAAATATTTTGTTGATAAAGATGTAGACATTTTTAAGCAGTTTTATGAGCCATCATTTTGACTTATGATGTAGTTTGTCATAATTATGACTTTTTATGTCATAGTTTCTTCATTTTTGTCATAGTTTCTCATAGTTCCTTATTTTATGTCATTTTGTTATTGAAGATGTAGACGTGTTGAAGCACTTTTCTGACCTCTTCAGAAACGCTCCCTCAGCTTCAGCACAGTTAATAGGAGCACATAATTAGGTTATACATTTAATTCCCAGAAGCCAGAAATATTACCTGGCAAATTACTGCCTTTGGGCAGCGTTCTTAATCACCAACTACTCTTATTAAGAATATGATAGTGACGTTCTGTGTTGTAGTTGCGATATCGATATGTGGAAGATTAATAGAAAGTCTGATTGGGTGAGCTGCGTTTGACACCATCTGATTCATTTACAGCATTTTTATGTTGTATGCATGCATATTGCATATTGCATGCAAACGTTTTTTTTCAATGACCATTGCAGATACCGAGCAAATGAGATGCATACATTTTATTTTGCACAGTATTCACTACTGTTAATCAGTCAAGTGGGCTCGAATGGACAAATATCAAATGAATAATACATCTGTCACTTGTGCACCACAATGCAAAGACCATATGCAATTATTATATTAGCTAATCAAGGCTTTTTGTCAAACTTTCAGCCTCACAAAGAAAAGGAGAATCTGGCTGCTGTGAAGAGGCTTTGTGAGGATTCAGTGATGCTCAGGGTCAGTGAAGCTCTTAAATCTTTCACACATAAAGATGCAGAGATGTTACTGCTGACCGTCAATGAGCTTCTGTTCAGCTGTTCTGTGACGGACTCTCTGTGTAATAAAAGCAATGCTCGTGTAGGACATCACAGGGGACGCTTGTGCCAGTTTTCAGGTTGAAGGAGACGCAGAATGAATGCTAATGCACGTCAGAATTGATTATGTTGAACTAACTAACAAAATGTCAGTACCAAGCTAAAGACAAGGTCAAAGCGTGAAGTGCTTTCATATTGTTTGCAAACAGTTATTATGTCCGAGCAACCTGCCGTCTCGGTTTAAGAGGAAAACACAATGTGTCTGTATTAAAAGCGTGTTCTTTTGCATATTGACAATGTTTTTTTTTTTTGTGCATTTTGAACAAATCAAGCAGCAGAATACGTTCTTTCCATGATGTGAGTCCTGCTGTGAGCAACAGAGCGAGTTTGTTTTAAATCGTAGTTGCTTGAAGATGTATTCATGGTGTTTTCAGGTTGCCCGGCAATGCTTGTGTACGGACAAGCCTTAAAAGACTCATTCTAGGCTTTAGTTAGTTATAAATCAGTCAGGGAAATGCAGGTGGCCTCCCATGAGCCCCTGCAGGCGTTTGCTGAAAAAAGACGAGCCGCTGGATACAAATTAAAATCAATATGTTGCAATCGATGGACATTATTGAACCCTGTAAAGTATCATATTTGTAGCTCATTTCTGAGGCCTCTAAATTATCAACATGATCGAAAAATGATGAAAACATGCCTCGTCTGATTGATAGTTTAGGACAAACGTCCTTCAGCTCGTGCTTCTCAAGCTTCACGTGTCTGTAAATCTGCACTGGTTATTGAAAGTTAACATAAGAAAAACGTTTATATTTTTAGTAATATTTCAACTGATCTGAAGCAACTTTGGTTTACTTGTTATACAAAATTTTTGGTCTAGCTCCGCCTTTTCGATAACATCACGCATGAGCAAGCGATGATTGGTCGGGAAGCAATGTGTAGTCTGACATGTTTCTTGACAACAATTTAGGAGTCAATATCACATAATCTGACACAGTGACTATCATTACAGACAAAAATATTATGTTGTCTGAACACGGCATTTTTGAAAACGCAACACTGGATTGTTTCAGAGCTCCTTAACCAATGATACACAAGGACCGCCTCCCTCATTTACATGTTGCACATGGGAAAGTAAAAATAAATAAATAAATCTGTAAATAAATGCATCTGGAAATGAATAAATATAAACATAAATGGTGGAGTGAATGTTAATGAGCTGGTGGACCGAATGTTAATCAACTGGTTAATGAGCTTATTAACAATGACTCCTAAATTCTCATTAACATTCACTCCACCAGCTCATTAACATTCACTCCACCGGCTCATTAACATTCTCTCTACCGTTACATTAACATTCCCTCCACCGGCTCATTAACATTCACTCCACCGGCACATTAACATTCTCTCTACCGTTACATTAACATTCCCTCCACCGGCTCATTAACATTCACTCCACCAGCGCATTAACATTCTCTCTACCGGCACATTAACATTCTCTCCACCGGCTCATTAACATTCTCTCTACCGGCACATTAACATTCCCTCCACCGGCTCATTAACATTCCCTCCACCGGCTCATTAACATTCTCTCCACCGGCTCATTAACATTCTCTCTACCGGCACATTAACATTCCCTCCACCGGCTCATTAACATTCCCTCCACCGGCTCATTAACATTCTCTCTACCGGCACATTAACATTCTCTCTACCGTTACATTAACATTCCCTCCACCGGCTCATTAACATTCACTCCACCAGCGCATTAACATTCTCTCTACCGGCACATTAACATTCTCTCCACCGGCTCATTAACATTCTCTCTACCGGCACATTAACATTCGCTCCACCGGCTCATTAACATTCCCTCCACCGGCTCATTAACATTCTCTCCACCGGCTCATTAACATTCTCTCTACCGGCACATTAACATTCCCTCCACCGGCTCATTAACATTCTCTCCACCGGCACATTAACATTCTCTCTACCGTTACATTAACATTCTCTCTACCGGCTCATTAACATTCCCTCCACCGGCTCATTAACATTCTCTCCACCGGCACATTAACATTCTCTCTACCGTTACATTAACATTCCCTCCACCGGGTCATTAACATTCTCTCTACTGGCACATTAACATTCTCTCTACCGGCTCATTAACATTCACTCCACCGGCGCATTAACATTCTCTCTACCGGCACATTAACATTCCCTCCACCGGCTCATTAACATTCCCTCCACCGGCTCATTAACATTCTCTCCACCGGCACATTAACATTCTCTCTACCGTTACATTAACATTCCCTCCACCGGGTCATTAACATTCTCTCTACCGGCTCATTAACATTCACTCCACCGGCGCATTAACATTCTCTCTACCGGCACATTAACATTCCCTCCACCGGCTCATTAACATTCCCTCCACCGGCTCATTAACATTCTCTCCATCGGCTCATTAACATTCTCTCCATCGGCTCATTAACATTCTCTCCACCGGCTCATTAACATTCTCTCCACCGGCTCATTAACATTCTCTCCACCGGCTCATTAACATTCTCTCTACCAGCTCATTAACATTCTCTCCATCGGCTTATTAACATTATCTCCACCAGCTCATTAACATTCCCTCCACCGGCTCATTAACATTCACTCCACCGGCTCATTAACATTCACTCCACCGGCTCATTAACATTCACTCCACCAGCTCAATAACATTCACTCCACCGGCTCATTAACATTCAGTCCACCGGCTCATTAACATTCACTCCACCGGCGCATTAACATTCACTCCACCGGCTCATTAACATTCACTTCACCGGCTCATTAACATTCACTCCACCAGGTCATTAACATTTCCTCCACTGGCTCATTGACATTCACTCCACCAGCTCAATAACATTCACTCCACCGGCTCATTAACATTCACTCCACCGGCTCATTAACATTCCCTCCACCGGCTCATTACCATTCTCTCTACCGGCTCATTAACATTCTCTCCATCGGCTTATTAACATTATCTCCACCAGCTCATTAACATTCTCTCCACCGGCTCATTAACATTCTCTCCACCGGCTTATTAACATTATCTCCACCAGCTCATTAATATTCTCTCCACCAGCAGCTCATTAACATTTAGTCCACCAGCTCATTAACATTCTCTCCACCAGGTCATTAACATTCCCTCCACTGGCTCATTAATATTCTCTCCACCACCGGCTCATTAACATTCACTCCACCAGCTCAATAACATTCACTCCACCGGCTCATTAACATTCACTCCACCGGCTCATTAACATTCACTCCACCAGCTCATTAACATTCACTCCACCGGCGCATTAACATTCTCTCCACCGGCTTATTAACATTATCTCCACCAGCTCATTAATATTCTCTCCACCAGCAGCTCATTAACATTTAGTCCACCAGCTCATTAACGTTCCCTCCACCAGCTCATTAAAATTCTCTCCATCGGCTCATTAACATTCTCTCCACCGGCTTATTAACATTATCTCCACCAGCTCATTAACATTCTCTCCACCAGCTCATTAACATTCTCTCCACCAGGTCATTAACATTCCCTCCACTGGCTCATTAATATTCTCTCCACCACCGGCTCATTAACATTCACTCCACCGGCTCATTAACATTCACTCCACCGGCTCAATAACATTCACTCCACCGGCTCATTAACATTCTCTCCACCGGCTTATTAACATTATCTCCACCAGCTCATTAATATTCTCTCCACCAGCAGCTCATTAACATTTAGTCCACCAGCTCATTAACGTTCCCTCCACCAGCTCATTAAAATTCTCTCCATCGGCTCATTAACATTCTCTCCACCAGCTCATTAACATTCTCTCCACCGGCTCATTAACATTTACTCCACCAGCTCATTAAAATTCTCTCCACCAGGTCATTAACATTCCCTCCACTGGCTCATTAATATTCTCTCCACCATTGGCTCATTAACATTCACTCCACCGGCTCATTAACATTCACTCCACCGGCTCATTAACATTCACTCCACCAGCTCAATAACATTCACTCCACCGGCTCATTAACATTCAGTCCACCGGCTCATTAACATTCACTCCACCGGCGCATTAACATTCACTCCACCGGCTGATTAACATTCACTCCACCGGCTCATTAACATTCACTCCACCAGGTCATTAACATTCACTCCACCGGCGCATTAACATTCACTCCACCGGCTCATTAACATTCACTTCACCGGCTCATTAACATTCACTCCACCAGGTCATTAACATTTCCTCCACTGGCTCATTGACATTCTCTCCACTGGCTCATTAAAATTTTCTCCACCAGGTCATTAACATTCCCTCCACCGGCTCATTAATATTCTCTCCACCAGCTCATTAACATTCTCTCCACCGGCTCATTAACATTCTCTCCACTGGCTCATTAACATTCCCTCCACTGGCTCATTAACATTCTCTCTACCGGCACATTAACATTTCCTCAACCAGCTCATTAACATTCTCTCCACCGGCTCATTAACATTCTCTCCATCGGCTCATTAACATTCTCTCCACCGGCTTATTAAAATGATCTCCACCAGCTCATTAACATTCTCTCCACCGGCTCATTAATATTCTCTCCACCAGCAGCTTATTAACATTTAGTCCACCAGCTCATTAACGTTCCCTCCACCAGCTCATTAACATTCTTTCCACCAGCTCATTAACATTCTCTCCACTGGCTCATTAACATTTACTCCACCAGCTCATTAACATTCTCTCCACCAGCTCATTAACATTCACTCCACCAGCTCATTAACATTCACTCCACCGGCTCATTAACATTCACTCCACCGGCTCATTAACATTCTCTCCACCGGCTTATTAACATTCACTCCACCGGCTTATTAATATTTCCTCCACCGGCTCATTAATATTCTCTCCACCAGCAGCTCATTAACATTTAGTCCACCAGCTCATTAACATTCGCTCCACCAGCTCATTAACATTTGCTTCACAGGCTCCCACGGCTCTCGGCCCCGCCCTGCTTCACGCCACATATATATTCAAATGTATGCATATAAATTTACGTACAATACACTTTACACTGCAGAAGCAAGTTGTAAGCTTAGTATGTTATTATGCATTATCAATATAGTATGCAAATGTATATGCATATAAATATAATACGCAGATGCATATAATATACATTTAAATTATGTGCATACACATTTACATACTAAACAAAAATATACTGCAGGAATAGTAAGCGTAGTATGTTAGCATGCTATTCTGAACATGAACTAATTTTTTTGCAGCTTTGTTAGTCATTAATGCTGCTGATGAACCTGTTCCGACAGGAGCTCTGAACCTCCCAGCGATCTACGACTGAACGAGTCTGTGAGCGTTTCTGTGGCACCTTTTGAACATCAAGACTCCCTCACAGCAGACATGACACTAAAAGGCACAACTTTTCTGCAGTCTCTTGTCAGTAAGTGAGAGGTCATGAGAGGCAGTAGGACACTAGGAAGGGCTCATTCATCTGGACGGGATTCCACAAAGTTTCAGCACTAAATTAGGAGCATGAGTCACTCTAGATGAATGATTCATCTCAGCGGTTTCACAGCCCATAGTGCCGTAAATCGCTCTAAACCTGCGCTAGGGGATTGTCTCTCCCTGCCTGGATGCATGAGCGGCAGAAGCTCTGATCTACAGCTGCGAGCTCTTATCTGCTGCCTGTGACGGCAGAGATGAAGCTTTGACGAGAAAGACCTTAATAATAATCTCAACACAAAGCATACAGCCAAGAGATTTTCCATATAGGTGAAGAGCTACTCAGTTCAGCAAGATTTCCCACAGTTTAAATACTTCTGTCTCGGTTTAGTCAAGTGTGAGAAAGTCAGCTTAAGTTGGTAGTTTGTTGTCTTGATGAGAGAAACACTGTGACAAAACTTCGATTTGTTCCACTGCAGAAATAGAAAAGGCATAGTATGCAATTTTGTATTTTCTATATAGTATGTACATGTATATGCTGTATCCATATGCATATTATATGCATTTAAATGTACATACTATATAGAAAATACATATCATAATATGTATTTTCTATATCATATGTACTCTTATTTGCATATACATTTAAATGCATATAATATGCATAAGCATATAGATAAATGCATACAAATTTCTATGCATATCAATTTACATATGATATAGAGAATACATAGTATGATATTGTGAATTTTTTCTATATTATGTATGTAAATCTTTGCATATTAGTTTAGATACTATATAGAAAATGCATAACATACTATGTATTTTCTATATTGTATGTAAAGTTACATGCATAGAAATGTTTTAATGTATATGCATATAGATGAATGCATACAAATGTATATGCATAGATATGTACATATGATATAGAGAATGCATAGTTAATGTTATTATACATTTTCTATATACTATGCACATACATTTACATACGACAGAGAATACATAGTATAATATTATTCATATACTATGTAGTATGTACATTTGTATGCATGTATTGTATGAATATGCATATTATATGCATTTAAATTTATATGCATATACACTCACCTAAAGGATTATTAGGAACACCATACTAATACTGTGTTTGACCCCCTTTCGCCTTCAGAACTGCCTTAATTCTACGTGGCATTGATTCAACAAGGTGCTGAAAGCATTCTTTAGAAATGTTGGCCCATATTGATAGGATAGCATCTTGCAGTTGATGGAGATTTGTGGGATGCACATCCAGGGCACGAAGCTCCCGTTCCACCACATCCCAAAGATGCTCTATTGGGTTGAGATCTGGTGACTGTGGGGGCCATTTTAGTACAGTGAACTCATTGTCATGTTCAAGAAACCAATTTGAAATGATTCGAGCTTTGTGACATGGTGCATTATCCTGCTGGAAGTAGCCATCAGAGGATGGGTACATGGTGGTCATAAAGGGATGGACATGGTCAGAAACAATGCTCAGGTAGGCCGTGGCATTTAAACGATGCCCAATTGGCACTAAGGGGCCTAAAGTGTGCCAAGAAAACATCCCCCACACCATTACACCACCACCACCAGCCTGCACAGTGGTAACAAGGCATGATGGATCCATGTTCTCATTCTGTTTACGCCAAATTCTGACTCTACCATCTGAATGTCTCAACAGAAATCCAGACTCATCAGACCAGGCAACATTTTTCCAGTCTTCAACTGTCCAATTTTGGTGAGCTCGTGCAAATTGTAGCCTCTTTTTCCTATTTGTAGTGGAGATGAGTGGTACCCGGTGGGGTCTTCTGCTGTTGTAGCTCATCCGCCTCAAGGTTGTGCGTGTTGTGGCTTCACAAATGCTTTGCTGCATACCTCGGTTGTAACGAGTGGTTATTTCAGTCAAAGTTGCTCTTCTATCAACTTGAATCAGTCGGCCCATTCTCCTCTGACCTCTAGCATCAACAAGGCATTTTGGCCCACAGGACTGCCGCATACTGGATGTTTTTCCCTTTTCACACCATTCTTTGTAAACTCTAGAAATGGTTGTGCGTGAAAATCCCAGTAACTGAGCAGATTGTGAAATACTCAGACCGGCCCGTCTGGCACCAACAACCATGCCACGCTCAAAATTGCTTAAATCACCTTTCTTTCCCATTCTGACATTCAGTTTGGAGTTCAGGAGATTGTCTTGACCAGGACCACACCCCTAAATGCATTGAAGCAACTGCCATGTGATTGGTTGATTAGATAATTGCATTAATGAGAAATTGAACAGGTGTTCCTAATAATCCTTTAGGTGAGTGTACATGTAGATACTATATAGGAAATACATACTATACACTGCAGAAATAGTAAGTGTAGTATGTTATGTATATTCTATATAGTATGTACATTTATATTCACACAAGTTTGTATGCATTAAAATGTATATGTATATAAATGTACATACTGTATATATAAATGTCTTGGACATTTGAAAGGCCTGAAAAAAGTCATGGGATAATTTAGTCTGAATTCACTATTGTGTTATTTATTTTGAATCTCAGTTATTATGTAGTGTAATGTGGCTGAGAGATGAAACATTCCTGTCGCATCGCTATTGGCTGGTAACTGTGTTGGCCGTCATCAGTCTGGTGTGTGAAACAGCCGTCATGACAGCAGGAGTTCTTCAGAGTCAAGAAATGAAAGTATATAGAGGTGACCTTGTTTGGACGCATGCAAATTAGATGCAAAACAGAAGGTTCCTGCTATTCTCATTGGCTAGAGCTAGTTGATTTCCTTATGCTGCCAAGTCACTGACTGATGTTATATGTATCAAAAAGGAGAAAAATTACAAAAGATTACTTCATTACTACTAATTATTTATGATTAATTCAAATAGTTTCCAGTTGAACGGGAGAAAATGTGGGATTTGAATGGTGAAAATGTGGTTATATTAAATAAGGAATTGATTATGACAACCAAAAAGGAAGGTTATTACATTATGATGAAACATTATGAAAAACAAACATGTTTTTCCTGTGGAATGATGGACAGTTTGGTGTGAACAATAGACTTTGCTCCAAGGTATTTACAATTGCCTTGCAACGGTGTGGTGTTTTTGAAGACCCGCTGTCGTCATTGTCCTCTGCGAAGGGCACTTAAACAAACAGCCAAACGGCCTTCAGGTTCAGCCAAACATCTTCGTCATGGTCAGAATAATAATGGAAGTCATTGGGAAATTAATAAGGAACGCAATGTCTCTGTAATGCGGCTAATGGTTCGATTATTCCCTTTTAGCCTGAGGTCACGTCCATCCTAAACTTTCTTAGTTTAAATAATTCAATTTAAACAGCATAAATTATTCAGAATAGCATACTTACTTTATGTTACATTATACGTATGTAGTACTGTGCATAGTATGTGACACATACACACACACTCTCACACACACACACTCTCTCTCACACACACACACACACTCACTCACACACTCTCACACACACACACACTCACTCACAAACACATACTCACACACACACACACTCACAAACACAAACACACACACACATACACACTCACACACACACTCACAAACACACACACACACACATACACACACTCACACACACTCACAAACACACACACACACACACACACACACACACACACACACACATACACACACTCACACACACACATACACTCACTCACTGCAATGATGCAATGAACATCAAGCATGCGGAGCGAACACATTTGCATTCATGCCAAATGAGAGAGTTTATTTATCTAGGGCATTTCCCACACGCAGTTTAAGTTTTGCTTTAAAATAATTTGTTTATTATAAATGTTGTTCATAATGAATGCCACTATAATTTATGTTTGTTTTATACTTCTGTTTTTCATCCCTGTTATAAGTGCAGTTAAATTGTAAGGATTTTTGGTGGAATGAGGCGAAATAAATGCATGTCTATATTGTTTGTAAACATGTTATATTGACTGTATATTAGATTATTTCTAAAACATGACTTATGCATCAATGCAACTTTACCCTCAACAATACAATTTTGAAATGAATGAAAATGCAATGCAACACTTGGTGATGATGTCGTGTGCATTGCTGTTGCATTTGATCAGTTTTCAGTCGGTATGAAACAAAAGTTGCAACTGTGAGTAAGCGTGTTCACAATGCAATGCAATGACGTGATAGCAATGTAGCATGTTTGCATTGTTATTTTGTGCTGTTTTTAAAACATAAGCATGCATTTAAGTCGTCCGTGACTGGCTCGCACGTGTTGCATCTATCGTCTTGTTCCCGCCGGAGTCCACTGAGATGCAGAGTGAGTGCTTTAGCCCTCAGCCCTGTCTGCGCTCATCACATCAGCTGCAGTTGATCTAGCAGACAGAACATGTAATGGTGTTTGTGGACGCAGCGTTTGCTCTGCGCCCTACGGGCTCTTTGTAAAGACGAATGAATCCGCTCTCTGTGGATCGGTTGCACGACTCCAGGACAAAACGAGACTTAATCCAGGTCAGAGTTGATAAATGGATACAGCTAATGTAGACTTTCTCATCCTCCATATGTCTTTGTCTAAATGTGCTTATTTAATTGAATGAAATAGGAACTCGGATGGAACTATAACCAGCTTTTGTGCTTCAGTAGGTCTTTGTGCATTCTCAGTGTTCCTTCTTACAAGTTTGGAAATCCATATTCCTCTGTTCTGCCGCAGAGAGTGATGGGAAATGTAGTTTGTTCACACAACTGACCAATGCATTGAACATTCACTATACACTGTTGTTCAAATGTTTGGTGTGAGCATGATTTTTAGGGGTTCAAGTGCCTAGCGCTGAAACTCTACTGTAATTGTTAGAATTTCCAAGGATCAGCATTCTCCCATAAAAGTGACGATTTTTTGCCCACAACATTCATACCATATGATAGAACTTTGCCTCTGGGACTGCCGCTGTCAATCGAATCTTTCGTGATTATCAAATGATTAAAAATCATTGAACTTTGGCATTTGGATTGCTATAATAGGGTCGTTTAGAAAAAGGGTGTGGCAAAATGTTCTAAACGAAAACTCCAAAACTTTTGTGGAGATCGGACTATAGGTGGCGCCATAACTGTTAAAGAGCTTTAAAAACCATATATTTCCTATGGTGAATTGCCTCTATTGGCTGTAAATGGTCTTTTCCGTCTATGATTGAGAAGGTTACAGGCTATAACCTTGCTATATAAAACATAATAGCTTGTAACGCATGTGCTTAAAGGCCTTAAAATGCTTGAACCCTGATAATTGTATACACTATATTGCCAAACGTTATAGGACGCCTGCCTTTATATGCACATGAACTTTAATGCCATCCCATTCTTAATCTGTAGGGTTTAATATGGAGTCAGCCCACCCTTTGCAGCTACACAGCAAAATCCCCAGTGTTAAATCAACACTGCTCAGAGTGTATTTGGTCCCACTGCACAGAGAATTAAAATAACACTGAAGCAGTGTTAAAGTTAATGAGATAATTAAGTGATTAATTAAGTGATTAAGCATTAATGATGAACACCTGATGATAATGACCAGAATTGCTGAAGGAAAGAGAAACACAAGAACTACAACTGACTTCAGACACAGCCTTAGATGAAATCAACTGAAGATAAAAGGATTTTGCAGCTCTAACAGCTTCAACTCTTCTGGGAAGGCTTTCCACAAGGTTTAGGAGTGTGTTTATGGGAATTTTTGACCATTCTTCTAGAAGCGCATTTGTGAGGTCAGGCACTGATGTTGGACGAGAAGGCCTGGCTCGCAGTCTCCGCTCTAATTCATCCCAAAGGTGTTCTATCGGGATGAGGTCAGGTTTTGTCCAAAAATGTCTTGGTATGCTGAAGCATTAAGAGTTCCTTTCACTGGAACTAAGGGGCCAAGCCCAACCCCTGAAAAACAACCCCACCCCATAATCCCCCCTCCACCAAACTTTACACTTGGCACAATGCAGTCAGGCAAGTCCCGTTCTCCTGGCAACCGCCAAACCCAGACACTCGTCCATGGGATTGGCAGACAGAGAAGCGTGATTGGTCACTCCAGAGAACACGTCTCACTGCTCTAGAGTCCAGTGGCGGCGTGCTTTACCCCACTGCATCCCATGCTGCATTGCACTTGGTGATGTAAGGCTTGGATGAGCTGCTCGGCCATGGAAACCCATTCCATGAAGCTCTCTACACACTGTTCTTGAGCTCATCTGAAGGCCACAGAAGTTTGGAGGTCTGGAGCTATTGACTCTGCAGAAAGTTGGTGTCTTCTGCGCACTGTGACCCTCAGCATGCGCTGACCCCGCTCTGTGATTTTACGTGGCCTATCACTTCGTGGCTGAGTTGCTGTTGTTCTCAATTGCTTCCACTTTGTTATAATCCCACTAACAGTTGAGCGTGGAATATTTAGTAGTGAGGAAATGTCAGGAATGGGCTTATTGCACAGGTGGCAACCTATCACGGTACCACGCTTGAGTTCACTGAGCTCCTGAGAGCGACCCATTCTTTCTTGTAGAAGCGTCTGCATGCCTAGTGCTTGATTTATACACCTGTGGCCATGAAGGGATTGAACACCTGAACACCTGTCCCTATACTTTTGGCAATATAGTGTATATAGATAGCATATCTGCACTGTGTGATTGTTTGTATCATCACAAAATATAAACTGTATTATCACACAGCTTTGTGTATAAACTAAAGTTGGATATTTATTGTAAAACCATATGTAAAACAATATATACGATATAGCAAATCCAGAGGTGTAAAGAGTACCTGAAAGCCACACTTAAGTACAGATTCCTTACAGAGAAAATGACTCCATTACAAGTTACAAGTCACCATACAACTTGAGTAAAAGTCTTAAAGTATCTGATTTTACTCATACTAAATATAGGCTCAACGATGCACTAGTCCTCGACACCTGGGAGATGTGCCAGTGAAAATATGAAACTATTGATTTGTAAGATTAAAAATCATGTTTATTTTCTGAAATCAAAATAAAACTGAACACCTCAATATTGCAAAACAAACTCTCAAGTCTCAGTTAAGCTCAAGTGCACAAAAAGGCCTAACGTAAACCAATATCCTTCAAAAAGTTCTCATCAATATAGCGGATAAATTCAAAGTCTACTTGCACTGGATGTGCTGGTTTCGGCCTCATCAGCGGCTGCAGTCATGAACTCATCTCATAAATCAAACACCTGCGATTCAGCAACTCCCTGCTAATGCACTCGCATTCATGTAAGGTAGCCTCGATGACAAGTTTGGGTGAGTAAAGGCAAAACACTCAAGATATAGTACCTGGAGAATGCAATTTCACTTCTTTATAGCAGAAACAAACTGCTGCAGAAAAAGTTAGGTGCCATGCAAAATGTATGTGTAACTTACTCTATTCTCTACAAATCTATTGGAGTAAAAAGTACATTTACTTATTCATAAATGTAGTCAAGTAGAGAGTAAAAATTGCTAATATATTTGATACTCAGTAAAAAAGTAGCCAAAAAGACACCTAAGTACAGTAACTAATTACATTTACTCAAATACAAATCTGAAGGGCATGATTATATGCATTTATTTTGTCGCAAAATGAAACTATATTATCGTCTGGGTCTAATCTGCTAAATGCAAATATAAGGCATGATATTATAAACATTAACTTTGTGATTTTCTGTAAAGCTGCTTTTAAACAAGGCTGCATTTATTTGATTAAAAATACAGTAATAATTATTAAATATTATTCCAATGTAAATCAGCTGTTTTCTATGTGAATATATAGTAAAGTGTAATTTATTCCTGAATTTTCAGCATCATTACTGCAGTCTTACATGTACGCATTTGGCAGACGCTTTTTAATTGAACCCATGACCTTGGCGTTGCTAGCTCCACGCTCTATTGTTTGAGCTACAGGACAGCTTGTTTTTCTATGTCACATGATCCTTCAGAAATATACACTTACAATAGTGTATATTTATGTTGATATTGCTAGTAGTATGAATGAATATGAATGGTTTTAATGCATTGTGATTCTGAATTAATGAAGAAAACAATGCCGAAAGCGTGTTGTATGTTAAAGCGGTAAGTGTCCAGTTCTCATGGATCAGACGTTCTTTATGCTCTGTATCTATTTATTTCATGTCTCCCCTGAAGGCTCTCCAGCATTGACTGTGTAAAAGTGTGAATGAGGTTAGCTTGCTCCCGCAGGCCTGAAACGCCAGCCACTTTACTGCCTCTCGCTGGTAACACACACACGGCTGTTTTATTGTCTCAGGCCACGTCTGCTCCTGTTGTCTCTCACGATACGGTCTAACCGGACCGGCCGCCCGTCCTCTGGGACTGTGTGCCATTTGGACGGGTGTTTTCCTGAGGTTAATGAATGCTGCGGCCGCATTGCAGAGCTTTATGTGCTGCATTTTAGACTGAAATCATTTTCCAAAGCCACTGTATGTAATTGAACTCGTTGACACGCTTCTGTGATTCTGTACAGGGTCATAACGAGAGCATAGAGAGTCTCGACATAGAGTCAGATTCAGTTTATTCTGGACAAGAATCGCCCACTTAGACAGGAATATGTGTGCATTCTAAAACGAATTATTTCACAGAGGTAATTGTCCTCTGCAAAGCTGCTTTACGGCTGAAATCAAAGTTGAAGTTGTTGAACTGAATTGAGTTAAATAATGACACTGTTGTCTTCTGTAGATCTGCTTTATAGTTAAAGAGGACCTATTATGCCCTTTTGATGTTGTTTTTGGGCTCTAATAGAATAGATTCATGCTTGAATGATCAAAAACGCATTATTTCCTCATATTCTCCATTGTTGCGGCTCCTCTCTTCCCAGTCTGTCAGTAACGCTCTGTTTAGTTCCTGTCTCTGTGAAGCCCCTGCTTCTGAAAAGCACAATGTGCTCTGATTGGTCGGCTGGATCAGTGTGTTGTGATTGGTTAAGCAAGTTACCATAACCACCAGTTTCAACACACTAACTCAACAGGCCCCGCCCCTTTATTTTGCATATGAATTATTTAAATGAGGAATATTGGGGCGTGTTTGTTCCCGGGAGAAAACTCAAGACAAAAAATTTGTGAAAATAATAAACAAAATAACAATAAAGTTGTATTTAGTAAACTGAGACTTTGAAGCGTAAAGTAGGGACGAGCTGGCCGTTGCCATCTTAGCAGCGCGTCACCGCGCGTCACTCCCAGATAACAGAAAATGGGCAAAGAGACGGGATGTGGGCGGAGCTGAGGTGACGCGATGACTAACAGACAGCAGATAAATGGCTATCCACTTGTCACTCAAAGTGGCCACGCCCTTAATTATGCAGAACTTTAAGGCTTTATATAATGTAAACGAATGAGCTATAAAAAAAATCCACCCCCTCACAGTTATCATTAAGGGCAAAATTAGATATATAGACCAAAACCACAATTTGTACCAGGCTGTAAACATGTGTTTATCTGCTGTAAAGTTGGGCATTTTAACATGGGGCTCAATGAGATTCTGCTCCATTCTGGAGCCTGTCGATGAACTGCAGTTTAAGGTTTAAGTCACTTCCGTATTAGCTTCAAGAGAACCTGGAGGAGGTTGCCACTTGTAAGAACTAGTCCACTGGAGGCAAGCTTTTATGCAGTTTTATTTGTAAGGTGAACAGATACCAGACACACGATGACTTGAGCAGACAACAGACTTGAGAACTCACCATCAGCGGGTTACATAGAACAAACAAACAATACTCGACAAGGACACATGGCAAACATGAGGGCTTAAATACACATGGACTAATGACTAGACGAGGGACACCTGTGAACACGGACGAGACAATGAACCAGTGACATGACACAAACACATGAGGGCATGGAATCACATGACAAGACCAGGAAGTGCATGGCAAGACAGTGAACAAAGCAAACTAAGAAACATGGCAGTGAACATGGCAGTGAACATACTAAGAACATGAAACATAAACGAAACCCCAAACACACTGTGACACCGCTTGACTCAGAGAATAGGAAAATGCAAAAATTGCAGAGTATGTTATGAAGCAGTGACCGTTTGTTATGAGTTGTCTATTATTCCCAATTGTCTTGACTAGTGAGTTGTCTGAAGCAGAGGATTGTGGGTTTTCTGAGAGGGAAGGTGGGCGGCAGTCATTTCTGCTGCAAGCAAATACTTTATCTGTGACGGAGCTGCCAATGTTAGGTGACAGAAACATTGTTCAGTTGTTGTGTGAAAATTGCTGGGGGGTCTGAAGCTCTTAGAATAGAATAAGTTCCTGTCTGAACAGGTTTAATGACAAACAGCTTCAGTTCATGTTCAGAATATCATACTAACATGTATGTACAGTAGAGAACTGAACAATTCATCGTGAAAAGATTGTGATCTTGATTCAGACACTCATGCGATCTTATTCTAAATGACAGCGATTCGTCTCTCTCTATTAAACCTTTGACAACATTCAGATCTGTGTTCTGATCCAGAGAGAGCCGTTGTCATGTATAGATATGAAACAGCTTCACAAACAGTCTTTTCAACCACACAGGATCATTATTTCTGTCTTACAGTCATTCAGATGATCATAGAAGTACTGGATAAAAGTTTATAGTTCAGATATAAACACTGATGTCTACGGTAGTGATCAAAATAGAGTAAATCACCTTTTGAAAGTAACTCGACGCTTCATATAACAATTGTATCAATTATATTGTTACACCAGTAGGTGGAGACAAGAGACTGTTGTTTGTCATTGGATCATTCATTCAAGAGATTCGTTCAAAAACACTGATTCTTCCAGTAATGAAACAAGTGAAGTCTTTGAGTGAGTCATTGAATCATTCACTCAAGAGATTCATTCAAACATGCTGATTTATCTGTTGCATCCAAAATCGCATACTTCCCTACTATATACTATTAATTTAATTTTTTTTTAGACTGCAGCAACTAACATTGTGTCAGAACCTTTTAATAACTGTAAATTACAATTAAAATTTTTATTTAATTGTCTATTCAGAATTGTGGGAGATTCGCAATCTCTATTTTAAACAAAAACAAAAAAAAACAGTTTTTGTGTGTGTCCCTTTAAATGCAAATGAGCTACTGCTCCCTGCCCCCTGTCATGAAGAGGGCGGAGCCTGTACAGCTCATGCCTCCAATACTCTGGCAAAAACGAAAATATCTGTTTGGTTTTGATGATCATCTCTATCGCGCTTACATGACATTGCAGGTCTTCATCATCATAAAAGTTTATTATCTGCATGCGTTTTAAAGCCATATCATATAATAGAGTGGAGTCTGCCAGCAGCCGTGGGCGGGGTTTATGCTAATAGAGTGGAGTCTGTCAGCAGCCGTGGGCGGGGTTTATGCTAATAGAGTGGAGTCTGTCAGCAGCCGTGGGCGGGGTTTATGCTAATAGAGTGGAGTCTGTCAGCAGCCGTGGGCGGGGTTTATGCTAATAGAGTGGAGTCTGCCAGCAGCCGTGGGCGGGGTTTATGCTAATAGAGTGGAGTCTGTCAGCAGCCGTGGGCGGGGTTTATGCTAATAGAGTGGAGTCTGTCAGCAGCCGTGGGCGGGGTTTATGCTAATAGGGCGGAGTCTGTCACTAGTCATGGGCGGGGTTTATGACAATAGGGCGGAGTCTGTCAGCTGTTGTGGGCGGGGTTTATGCTAATAGGGTAGAGTCCGTCAGCAGTCGTGGGCAACTAGTTGGAATAAAATTATTTCAGTTAATGTTTATTTTATTTCAAGTAACAAAAAATTTTTTTTTCGTGAAGGTTTAAAAACAAGTCACTTTGGAGAAAAGCAAATTACATAAATGTGTTGTAATGAACTGCACAGACCCAGTAATACATAACATTATAAACTAGACACAGAATAGGACAATTAACAATTTTGTACATGTCAAAACAATGTGATTTACTCCTGAACTCAGAGACGTGATGGTTTGTCCATGTTTCAACTAGAATATCAAACAACATTCTTCTTATGATGTAACGAGTACATCAGGTGTTATGGGAAGTGTTCCCGGTTCTGGCTGACCTAGTTAATGCAGCCTAACAATCATTTAATTGATTTGAATAAAATATAAATTAAAAATGTTTTATGTGTATGCCATAGTAAAGAGATGTGTTTTTAGTCTAGATTTAAACTGACAGAGTGTGTCTGCTTCCCGAACAATACTAGAAAGGCTGTCCCAGAGTTTAGGAGCTAAATAGGAAAAGGATCGACCGCCTGCAGTTGATTTTGATATTCTAGGTATTATCAACTGGCCAGAGTTTTGAGACCGCAATAGACGTGATGGAGTATAATGCGTTAAGAGCTCGCTCAAGTACTGGGGAGCTAAACCATTTAGTGCTTTGTAAGTAATTAGCAAGATTTTAAAATGTATGCGATGTTTAATAGGGAGCCAGTGCAGTGTTGACAGAACCGGGCTAATATGGTCATACTTCCTGGTTCTAGTAAGAACCGTTTTGGACCAGCTGCAGTTTATTTATTAAGCGAGCAGGGCAACCACCCAGTAGAGCATTACAATAATCTAGCCTTGCGGTCATGAACGCAGGAACTAACTGTTCAGCATTTTGCATTGAAAGCATATGCCGTAATTTAGATATATTTTTAAGATGGTAGAATGCAGTTTTACAGATGCTAGAAACGTGGCTTTCAAATGAGAGATTGGTATCAAAGAGCACACCCAGGTTCCTAACTGACGACGAGGACTTGACAGAGCAGCCATCAAGTGTTAGACAGTATTCTAGGTTACTACATGTGGAGTTTTTTTGTCCAATAATTAAAAATTCAGTTTTTTCTGAATTAAGTTGCAGGAAATTATTAGTCATCCAATTTTTTATCAGCTATGCATTCCGTTAATCTTGTGAATTGGTAAATTTCGTCAGGGCGTGAAGAAATATAGAGCTGAGTATCGTCAGCATAACAATGAAAACTAACGCCATGCTTCCTAATGATATCTCCCAGTGGTAGCATGTACAGGGTGAAGAGCAACGATCCTAGCACTGAGCCCTGCGGTACTCCATACTGAACTTGTGATCGGTGTGAGATCTCTTCATTTACTGCTACAAACTGATAACGGTCAGATAAGTATGATTTAAACCATGCCAATGCAATTCCACTAATGAGTCCATGTTTCAACTGCATGATTTGACAAGCTTCTATCAGTTTGTGCCAAAATCCTGCCTAGATTGATTGGACACACGAGTCACGACAGAAGCTGTAGGAAGTGTTTTCTCCTCCTGCACTTGAGTATATTTTGTTTTACTGTATGTGATTATAAGGTTATTTGCTATTAGTATTGTTTGTCCTGCTGTGTGTGACCCGTCAGAACAGGCTTTTTTGGGTCACAGAGCTGTTATTTTGGTCATTGTCACCTCAGGCATTCATAAATGATGTCAACCTCGTTTCTGATTAAAACACTATTAATATCTGTGTAATCCTGATTATGTCCTGAACAATATGGCGCTTCACAAAAAAGGCAGTTGATTGTGAAGAAGAGGTGATGAATGGGTTTGATTCATTTAAGAGTGTTTCCCGGAATTGTGTGTGTGTGTGTGCATGTGTGTGAGGTATTTCTGAGTGTGTATGCGTGAGTGTGTGTGTATGTGTGTGTGTTCTCTTCAGGCCTGGACTGAACACCTCATGATCTTCAGATGTGTGTGTGTGTATGTGTGTGTGAGAGTGTGTGAGAGTGTGTGAGAGTGTGTGAGAGTGTGTGTGAGTGTGTGTGAGTGTGTGAGAGTGTGTGAGAGTGTGTGAGAGTGTGTGTGAGTGTGAGTGAGTGTGCGTGAGTGTGTGTGTGTGTGTGTGAGTGTGTTTGAGTGTATGTGTATGTGCGTGAGTGAGTGTGTGTGAGTGTGTGTGTGTGAATGAGTGACTGACTGAGTGTGAGAGTGTATGTGTGTGTGTGTGAGTGTGTGTGTTGTTCAGGTTGATTGATAATAACGTGTTTAATGATTATGAGCAGTAATGGGTCAGTGTGTTAATCTGTGCTGAACTCGTCAGCCGTTCGTTAGCTCTGATTATAATCAGCACGACTCACTGATGCTCATACACTTACAAACACGGTCCTGCTCTTCTCAAGCATCATCATAATAATAATGACAATATGTTTCATATAAGTATTTAATAATAGGGTCAGCGTGAAAGAACGAATTACAAAACCTCATGTTACTCTAAGTTGTTTTTATAAGAAACTGAACTTTAAGTAGTTTAAAAAATGGTGTACTTTTACTCGAGTACATGTACCTGTCCTTATTTTCCCTCCGTTTGTGGTCATTACATGCTTGTTTTATTTTTATGCATCAACGTGATTGGATAGGGAGTGTGTAATTGGTCCAATCAACTTGCACAGAACAGCTTGAGTTATCGTGACTGTTAAAATAGTAGAAGTTAGACTAGTAATCTTGCGCTCTGTGTTTTCATGTCAGCGGATGTTATGCTGGTTCCTGAAGGCAGAACCGGAGATGGAGACGAGGCGCGTTTTGCCACCTACCTGGGCCACTTCCTGTTGACCTGCTTGGTGCATTCTGGGAAGGATGGGTCGTGCTCTATAGAGTCATCAGCGCCTCGTCCTGGATGTGAGTGGAAAAACACGCCAAACTTCTGCAGTTAAAATAAGTTACCCGAAGCAAGACTTAATCTGGAGATCTAGAATGCAGAGATTCTGAAATAAATCACAGATAAGAGGAATCTGGCCTGAGGAGATTCATATGAACACTGCAGAAAATCATCTTCTTCCTCTGTGTTTCTGTCTTGTTTTATAGCAAATATCTGCCAATGGAGTCAGAAAAATCGACTTAATTCAAAAGGAAAACGATTATTTTTCTGACCCCATTGGCAGATATTTGCTCTTGTTTTAAGCATAAACTCACGTTTGATACATTTTTCAGAAAACAAGACTTAATATCTTCAGTCATTTTCTTTTAGTCCATACATAGTTTTAAACAAAACTGTATACTGTTGTTACCATGATATTATTTTCCTTACATTTCTACGTATTTTATTCTGTTGGTTTGCTTTAAATCACATTTCACTGTTTTATCAGTACTTTTAGATTTGTTTTGTTCACTGAAACGGGCATTTGTGGGATTTGTATTATGATGAACTACAACTATTAAAATAAAAAACAGTGATATTTTAGTGTAATTGATATACTATTATTTATTATATATATTTTTTTTATATTTTATGCTTTATTTAAACAGTTTTTGTTAAAGTTTTAGTCTCTGATTTTAAACAAACTAAAACACTTTTTATACTAACTTTGTGCATGCTTTTATTATCAACACTTGAATATGGGTAAGTTTCATAAAAAAGCAACATTTTTAACAAAAAGATCAAATGAGAAAATCAGATGATCAAAACACAGATGGAGTCCATCAACACCCCAAAGCTTTACAGTCCTAGAGCTTGTCCTGGGTCACACGGATGAAGTGAAAACACGGATGTGTAAGTGCACCCCCTACCGTATAACACTGAAAACACAGATGGAGTCCATCAACACCCCAAAGCTTCACAGTCCTAGAGCTTGTCCTGGGTCACACGGATGAAGTGAAAACACGGATGTGTAAGTGCACCCCCTACCGTATAACAGTGAAAATACGGATGTGTAAGTGCGCCCCCTACCGTATAACAGTGAAAACACAGATGCATAATAGCGCCCCCTACCGTATAACAGTGAAAACACAGATGCATAATAGCGCCCCCTACCATATAACAGTGAAAACACAGATGCATAATAGCGCCCCCGACCGTATAACAGTGAAAACACGGATGTGTAATAGCGCCCCCTACCGTATAACAGTGAAAACACAGATGCATAATAGCGCCCCCGACCGTATAACAGTGAAAACACAGATGCATAATAGCGCCCCCTACCGTATAACAGTGAAAACACAGATGCATAATAGCGCCCCCGACCGTATAACAGTGAAAACACAGATGCATAATAGCGCCCCCTACCGTATAACAGTGAAAACACAGATGCATAATAGCGCCCCCGACCGTATAACAGTGAAAACACAGATGCATAATAGCGCCCCCTACCGTATAACAGTGAAAACACGGATGTGTAATAGCGCCCCCTACCGTATAACAGTGAAAACACGGATGTGTAATAGCGCCCCCTACCGTATAACAGTGAAAACACAGATGCATAATAGCGCCCCCTACCGTATAACAGTGAAAACACGGATGTGTAATAGCGCCCCCTATAGTATAACAGTGAAAACACAGATGCATAATAGCGCCCCCTACCGTATAACAGTGAAAACACAGATGCATAATAGCGCCCCCTACCGTATAACAGTGAAAACACAGATGCATAATAGCGCCCCCGACCGTATAACAGTGAAAACACGGATGTGTAATAGCGCCCCCTACCGTATAACAGTGAAAACACAGATGCATAATAGCGCCCCCTACCGTATAACAGTGAAAAACAGATGCATAATAGCGCCCCCTACCGTATAACAGTGAAAACACAGATGCATAATAGCGCCCCCGACCGTATAACAGTGAAAACCCGGATGTGTAAGTGCGCCCCCTATAGTATAACAGTGAAAACACAGATGCATAATAGCGCCCCCGACCGTATAACAGTGAAAACACAGATGCATAATAGCGCCCCCTACCGTATAACAGTGAAAACACAGATGCATAATAGCGCCCCCTACCGTATAACAGTGAAAACACGGATGTGTAAGTGCGCCCCCTACCGTATAACAGTGAGCACACGGATGTGTAATAGCGCCCCCTACCGTATAACAGTGAAAACACAGATGCATAATAGCGCCCCCTATAGTATAACAGTGAACACAAGGATGTGTAATAGCGCCCCCTACCGTATAACAGTGAAAACACGGATGTGTAAGTGCGCCCCCTACCGTATAACAGTGAACACACGGATGTGTAATAGCGCCCCCTATAGTATAACAGTGAACACACGGATGTGTAATAGCGCCCCCTACAGTATAACAGTGAAAACACAGATGTGTAATAGCGCCCCCTATAGTATAACAGTGAAAACACAGATGCGTAATAGCGCCACCTACAGTATAACAGTGAACACACGGATGTGTAATAGCGCCCCCTACCGTATAACAGTGAACACACAGATGTGTAATAGCGCCCCCTACCGTATAACAGTGAAAACATGGATGTGTAATAGCGCCCCCTATAGTATAACAGTGAAAACACAGATGCATAATAGCGCCCCCTATAGTATAACAGTGAACACACGGATGTGTAATAGCGCCCCCTACCGTATAACAGTGAAAACACGGATGTGTAAGTGCGCCCCCTACCGTATAACAGTGAAGACACGGATGTGTAATAGCGCCCCCTACCGTATAACAGTGAAAACACAGATGCATAATAGCGCCCCCTATAGTATAACAGTGAACACACGGATGTGTAATAGCGCCCCCGACCGTATAACAGTGAAAACACGGATGTGTAAGTGCGCCCCCTACCGTATAACCGTGAACACACGGATGTGTAATAGCGCCCCCTACCGTATAACAGTGAAAACACGGATGTGTAATAGCGCCCCCTACCGTATAACAGTGAATACACGGATGTGTAATAGCGCCCCCTACCGTATAACAGTGAACACACGGATGTGTAATAGCGCCCCCTACCGTATAACAGTGAATACACGGATGTGTAATAGCGCCCCCTACCGTATAACAGTGAACACACGGATGTGTAATAGCGCCCCCTACCGTATAACAATGAACACACAGATGTGTAATAGCGCCCCCTATTGTATAACAGTGAAAACACGGATGTGTAATAGTGCCCCCTATAGTATAACAGTGAAAACACAGATGCGTAATAGCGACACCTACAGTATAACAGTGAACACACGGATGTGTAATAGCACCCCCTACCGTATAACAGTGAAAACACGGATGTGTAATAGCGCCCCCTATAGTATAACAGTGAAAACACAGATGCGTAGTAGCGCCCCCTACAGTATATAGTATTTAAAGGTGTTATGGAAGCGTCTGTGATGCCTTCAGATGCTCTCGGTCTGAGGTGGTGTTGAACTGAAGGTGTTTGTAGTTTACTCTGTTTCCTGGTGTTTTTGTGCTCAGGCAGTTGCTCTACAGCGTCTGGAGCGAACCGGCACCGCTTCTGCCTGGTTTTCCAGTATAAATATATGAACATTCTTAAATCAGGATAGATTTACTGGAGAAGCAAAATGACTGAAGATATTCAGTCTTGTTTTCTGAAAATATATATACAGTATATCTGCCAATGTGTCACGAACGGCCTGTTATGGTTTAGTTTTCATTTGTTTCTATCTATTACCTATTTTCCTTTGTTCCCGTTTCCTGCTCCTCGTTTGTTATATGGTTTCTGAGTCATCACCTGTTCATCATTTGATTTCAATCACCTTGTGTATTTTCAGTTCCTCCTTTTCATTCAGTTGGTGTCTGGTATTGTTTGTGTTTGTTTATCACACGCTGTCTTCCTGCTACTGGATTGCCTACGTTTTTTTATTAAAGCACCTTTTGTCTCTGGAAACCTGTTTGAACCTTTTTCATAATCTTCATCTGAACCGGATCGTGACACAATGGTGTCAGAAAAAATAAACTTAATTAAAAGGTGCCCACTGGCAGATATTTGTTCTTGATTTAAGCATAAACTCACATAATTTTTTCAGAAAACAAGTCATAATATCTTCTAAGTGTTACCTGTAATGTTTCTTTGATTTTCATTTTATTACTAACTTTTCATTTCATTTATTTGATGCAGTATTTTTCTAACTGAACAATATTTGAAGGATATATACACCGATCAGGCATAACATTATGACCTAATATTGTGTTGTTGCCCTTTTGCTGACCCGTCGAGGCATGGACTCCACTAGACCCCTGAAGGTGTGCTGTGGTATCTGGCACCAAGATGTTAGCAGCAGATCCTTTAAGTCCTGTAAGTTGCGAGGTGGGGCCTCCATGGATCGGACTTGTTTGTTCAGCACATCCCACAGATGCTCGATTGGATTGAGATCTGGGGAATTTGGAGGCCAATTCAACACCTCAAACTCGTTGTTGTGCTCCTTAAACCATCCCTGAACCATTTGTGCTTTGTGGCAGGAGCATTATCCTGCTGGAAGAGCCACAGCCACCAGGGAATACCGTTTCCATAAAAGGGTGTACATGGTCTGCAACAATGCTTAGGTAGGTGGTACGTGTCAAAGTAACATCCATATGGATGGAGGACCCAAGGTTTCCTCAGCAGAACATTGCCCAAAGCATCACACTGCCTCCGCCGGCTTGCCTTCTTCCCATAGTGCATCCTGGTGCCATGTGTTCCCCAGGTAAGCGATGCACACGCACCCGGCCATCCACGTGATGTAAAAGAAAACGTGATTCCTCAGACCAGGCCACCTTCTTCCATTGCTCCGTGGTCCAGTTCTGACGCTCACGTGCCACTGTTGGTGCTTTCGGCGGTGGACAGGGGTCAGCATGGGCACCCTGACTGGTCAGCGGCTATGCAGCCCCATACGAAACAAACTGAGATGCACTGTGTATTCTGACACCTTTGCCCATTTTTCCTGCTTCTAACACATCAACTTTGAGGACAAAATGTTCACTTGCTGCCTAATATATCCTACCCACTAACAGGTGCCGCGATGAAGAGATCATCAGTGTTATTCACTTCACCTGTCAGTGGTCATAATGTTATGCCTGATTGGTGTGTTTATGTATATATATATATATATATATATATGTATAAACAGGCAAAGCAACAAATTAATATAATTCAACATATCCTAGTTTTTTTACGTAATCGAGTTACATGTAACATTAGTCTCCAACACTGTGCATTAATTATGGTAAATAGTTTTGACGTGTTTAACTGCAAAAAATTAGTGCAAAATTAATGTTAAAATAAATGTGTGTATATATATTGGGGGAAATGTGTTTCATAGTCTTTAAAATAATGCCACAATACAAAAAATATTAATGATCTTTATTTCCTTTAAGAAGAATGTAATTACCTTTCTTTTGTATTCTGATGTGAGATATGACTTGCACATGTTCTTGACAGGTTTGATGTTATTCACCAAGTGACTCAGCTGGGAAATATGACTAAAGTTTCTAAATAAATAACATGCATGTATGACGTGG
Organism: Rhinogobio ventralis; assembly: GCA_039654625.1. Classification (NCBI taxonomy): domain Eukaryota; kingdom Metazoa; phylum Chordata; class Actinopteri; order Cypriniformes; family Gobionidae; genus Rhinogobio; species Rhinogobio ventralis. Next base: position 1,803,415 of record CM077197.1, read on the forward strand.
AGGTAATAAACTGTGTATTGATTACAGCAACCACACAAAGTCCTCTCATGTTCTCCCTTTAATTAAATGGGATGTTTCTTTATTTGAAGGCCCTCAGGGAATCTCGCTCCTCACAACCGCCGTCGTGTGCATGTTCCAACAATCATCCTTGAGGAAACGTCTAACCGTTTCTCTCATTTCCCCCAGTCGGTGAGATCATCCTGAAAAGGATGTAATGAATTCTTTGAATCATTTCCGAGAGACGAGCTCTGTGTGTGTTTATAAGGCTTCACTTTCCTTCTCTTCGCTTGAAGATTCATGCTTATGCAACAAATATCGAACATGTTTTTGCCGCTGGCAGGCATTATTGTTTGACGACGATGATTTGAGGAGGCATTTCTTTTGTGTGATTTAATCATTTAGGGCACTTCCTTTAGCAGATGACCTTTGGGAAGTGTTTGCCCTCCGAGCAGCTGCGGCATTAAACACAATCACAGAGCCGATCGTTCACAGACATAATGCCAATGTCCATGTACCTTTATTGTGTTAAGCTCTACATTTACTGATACATTTTTAAGACTTAAAGTTGTATCCGTTAATATTATTTAATGCACTGTTGTTACAGAGCCACCATGTCTACACTACATCTCCCATCATCCTCCCTGGCTCTCACCTGCATTCACTTCACCATCACCTCTCCTGGATAATCTCACGCACCTGCACCATCATCACAGCACCTACTTAAGCACACACCTCGCTTCACTCACTTGTCCAGAAAAGGACCTTCTCCAGTGATTCTCCAGCGTATCTTCCTCTCCAGTGTTCCCCTTTGTCAGTCCCCTGTGTCTCCGTGTCTGCTTCTCACCAGCCAGCGAGGTGTGTGTGCTTCCATCTGTCCTCATTAGCTGTCAATAAAGACTTCTGCTTCATTGTATTCCTCTGTCTCAGAGGAGACTGTGAGCTAACATGAACAACAACATTTTTATTAACTAACATTAACAAAGGTTATAATGAAATATAAAAGATATTGGTCATTGTTAGTTAACAAAATTGAATAATTTTCTCCTTAAAATTCTCATTACTGTAGTTTGTAATCACTGTAAACATTCTCAGCTGTGATTCTATTTAGGCCCTGTCCACACGAACACGGGTATTTTCAAAACCGCAGCTCTTTCTACGCAGTTTGGCTGTTCGTCCACACGCAAACGCAGTATCCGGTTACTGAACCCAGACTTTTTTTAAAACTCCGGCCAGGGTGAAGATTTTTAGAAACTCCGGTTGCAGCGTTGTGAAGTCGAAGCGTGCGCCGTTCTCTCCTTTGTTTGACATCAGATTGTGTGCCGTTATCTCTTTTGTTTACATGAGTCGAGTCTATGCAATGGTGGTAGCTTATAATAACTCTGCTAACAGCGCTTATCACATGTATACAGATACATGCGCAGTTATCTCATTGTATTGCAGAACAGAGGCGCCAGAATGCAATAATACTAAATAGTAAGGCAGGTGTGTGAAGCTATTACAGTGCACTTGGGACCTGCCCCTGTGTATATCCAGTTACCTGTCACTGAGTCAAAAGTAAAGGAACTTGTAGAAGGGTTTCACCGAGCCCATGGCATCCCTCAGTGCGTCGGTGCCGTGGATGGGACCCATGTGGAAATCAGGCAGCCAATCATAGTGTGTTTTTGCGTTTTCATGTGGACGCGATTTGTTTTTTAAAACGGAGGAGGAATACCTGTGTATGTGTGGATTAGGCCTTAGATTGTCATAATGCAAATTACAAATACCATCGAAATTCATAGGCCTATATATATGAAATATACAGTACTGTACCGGTCAGAATTTTGGAAACATTACTATTTTTTTACATTATATTTACAGTAATATTATGAAATATTACTACAATTTAATTTTTTTATTATTATTAAATATACTTTTAAAAATAATCTATTCCTGTGATGAAAGCTGAATTTTCAGACGAAATAGAAGAATTTTATTTCACTCATGTGTGAATAATAATGATAATAATAATAATTATTATTATTATTGTAAAGGACAGATTTATTAACATTAAATAATGTGAAGATTAAATAATAATAATAGTAATGTATTAATAATAAATAATTATTATTATAAAAGGCAAATGTATTATTATGAACCTATGTGTGAATAATAATAATAATAATAACAATAATGATTATTATTATTATTATCCATTGTAGTGGACATGAAAAAAATCTAATAAAAAATGAGTTTGCACAAATCTTGTTTTTTAGTCTCAATTATACATGAGAGAAGAGCAAATATCAAGTGGATAAAAAAAATTCTAAGTGGAAAAAAATTCCGGTCTGAAGGGGTTAAAGCGTCGCGCTTCACTCTGAAACACGCAGCGCATGTGTTTATCCAGCCTCTGTGATTTCACAGCACTATGCTCTAGTATGATCTTTAAATGGTATCGCAGCCTTTGAAAACGGTCTAATGCGGTTCAAGGATTCCCACCACTTTGGGTAATTTTCCGGTTAATCCCGGACGAGGATTTTTTTTAAATCGAGCACTCAAATTTAACCGAGGAATCATGACAGCCCTTCTCATAATGCAATGATTGTTAAAGCTGGTTATATAAATACTATTAAAAACTAATAAAATTGATATATAAAATTAAAATTTAGCAGAAATGAGTATAAATAAAATTCTGAGTGTGTAAGTCAGAACCGTGCTGGTCTTACGAGTGAAATATTGCTAAATGTTTTGCATAAGTGTCGCTCATTCCACTAATGCATGTGCCGTATGAAACCGCTTCACGTCTGTGAGTCAAACTGATTTCTCTGTCCTTCATATGTCCTTCCATCTGGGACTGCGCCGGTCTGTTTAATAAGAAATAATAATTGGTGCGAGTCAGAAGTAGGACATCACAGCTTTATTTTTAAAGGAAGAGCTTCTGTGTGTTGAATACAAAATATTGCTTCTATTGTCCATATGCAGCTGTTGAAACTGAATCATTTATACTGAGTTTGATATTTTCCATTCCATGGTTCAAAATTTCATGACTTGTTTTGCACAGACCAGGGTTATTACAGTTAACTAAAACCATAAAACACAGTTGCCAAAGCAACAAATCACATTTCCATTTAGTCTAACTAAACTTAATGTACTAAAATAGCTAAAACATTAAGTAAGAAATAAAAGTGAATAAAAACCACATGGACTTGAATATGGATAATGAAAAAAAAAACACACAACTAAAACTAGGAAAATATACAAATAAAAACTGATTCAGAATATTAATAAAAACTATAATAGTATCTCACTGATAATAAAATAACACTGGCCTTCAGTCTGTCATTTACACAAACTAAATAATAAATAATAATTATCAAATAAATAAGAATGTTCCCAGTAATAATAATCAAACTGAAATGATAACTTTTTTTGAGTAATTTATCATGATTTTAGGAAATTTACCCACTAGACATGTTTGTATAATATTATTAGCAACCAAACAGAGTACCCTAGCAACTGCCTAGCAACCACCTAGAAACCATAGCAACCACCAAGCAACACCATAGCAACCACCTGGCAATGCCCTAGAAACCATCCAGAATACCTTAGCAACTGCCTAGCAACGCCTTAGCAACCACCCAGAACACCATAGCAACTGCCTAGCAACCTAGAACAACATCTACCTATCTTTTAAAACTAAACCCTAAAACCTTAACTTAAAGCTGTTAAAATGTTTTCAAACTTTCTGGGCGGGCTCTCTCAAGCCAACTTTTTTTTTATAGGGCATATCATTCATACTGGCAAGCAGCCTTTGGAGAACCATCATTGGCAGCTGCCAAGCCACTCCCTTGCAACCAAACAGAGTACCCTAGCAACTGTTTAGTACCCTATCTCTGCATCAGAACACCATAGAGACATGAGGGTTGGCTCTTTTGACTATTTGCTTGCAAACATGACTTCCAAGCTAGTCATGCTAGAAGTGATTAGCTATACATGCTAATAACTATTAACTAAGTGTTAAAACATGTTAATAACATGCTAAGAAGTCTATAAAAACTCAATAGTAACCATCTGTGACAACTACCAACCCCCTAGAACACCCTAGCAATGCCCTAGCAACCACCCACGATATCCTAGCAACCACCTAGCAACACCTTAGCAACCACCCAGAATATCCTAGCAACCGCCTAGCAAAACCCTAGCAATTGCCCAAAACAACATTTTTTGCCTAGCAACTCCCTAGCAACCACATAGAAACTCCCTAGCAACCGAGTGTCGAGTTTTGCCACGGCAAGGACCACTCACATTTTCTTCAGGAAATGTACAATCTAGTTATTAGTAGTAGTAGTAGTAGTAGTAGCATTACTCTTTGTGGTGAACAGTCCTAATGAAGGTCATGTTTCCTCTCCAGGCTCCAGCTGAAGGCGCTGCTGCTGAAGGTGCCACTGCTGAAGGCACTGCTGGATGTTGAAGGTCAGTGGATTCAGTCCTCGGCAGCTTCTCTCAATCAAGATCTTCAGGCTGGACTCTGGAGAAAGACCCGCGATCGACTGTGATCTTCTGCTCCTCCGGGACTCGCTGTCTCTGTCGTGTGACACACAATGCGGTCGCTTGACTTTTGTAAACTGATTCAACTGATGGTGGAAGTTGCTCAGACGCCGTCACAAACGAACCGTTCGTTACACTCCGAGTCAGTTGATTCCTTCCGAGTGTTGACAATCTCATACCGAAGAACTGTGACTGATGGAGGAAAGAGTCGGATGATCATGTCATGATTGTTTGTTGTTCTTCTGAAGGGCTCGGCTGTGAACGTCCTTCGCTCGCTGTGAGTGTGTTCCCATTGATGTGATAATCTAATGAATCCACTGCGACTGTCCGGAGCGCCTTCACTCTTAGAATGAAAGGTTCATTAAGGTTCTGTATAGAACTCTAGGGTTCTTCACTCAATTTATGCCAGAAAGGTTCTATATAAGGAGAAATGTCTTAAATGATTGCATAATACGGTAACACTTTACTTAAAGCCTTTATGTCTAATGCATTATAAATCTTATCCATCTTAATGTGCATTATAATGCATTATATCTAATGCATAAATGCATAAATAATTGTAACCAAAGTTAGAATGCATTATAATGGTTGCAGATCTGAAATTAGGTGTTGTAATGCATTATACTTTCTAAAGGTGTAGATAAGCATTATAATGTATTATAACTGTGGGTACAATTATTAATGAGATCATATAAGGTACATAATTAATGCATTAAACATACTTTATAATGCATTTTATATATAAAGGCTTTAATACCCATAATACTGTCACTTTTTTCCCTAGTGTTAAATTTTTTTACAAGCTTTTTCATTCATAAAATGACAAAAATAAAAAGTACAAAAATGACTAAAAACAATTACTAAAACTTCAATAAAAAACAAAATATAAAAGCTAATAAAAACTATATCTCACTGATACTAAAATAACTGGCCTTCAGTGTGTCGTTTTCACAAACGAAATATTACAAAATAATTATAAAATAAATAAGAATGTTCCCAGTAATAATAATCAAATGATAACTTTTTTTGAGTAATTCATTCATGATTTTTTACTAAACATATTTGTATAATAATAATAATAATAATAATATTGCGATAATGATACAAATTATTATTATTACACAAATATGTTTAGTGGGTACATTTTCATTTTCTGTCATTTTCACAAACTAAATATTAAAATAATTATAAAATAAATAAGAATGTTCCAAGTATTAAAAATTAAACCCACATTTTTTGATTAACAATACATTTTTTTGAGTAATTCATGAATTTAGGATATTTACCCACCAAACAAATAATAATAATAATAATAATAAATATTATTATTATTATTATTATACAAATATATTTAGCGGGTCAATTTTCATTTTCTGTCCTTTTCATAAACTAAATATTAAAATAATTATAAAAAAAATAAGAATGTTCCCAGTATTAAAAATGTTTTTTTTTTTTTTTATAATAATTTTATAATAATAATAATTTTTGTAATTCATTCATGAATTTAGGAAATTTACCCACTAAACATATTTGTATAATAATAATAATAATAATAATATCATTATTATTATTATTACGATAAGGATAAACAATATTATTATTGCGATAATAATGATAATAAATATTATTATTATTATTATTATTAGCAATGCAATAGAAGAACCATTTTTATTTCCCCAAGTGAGCAGTTCTTAAGTTCTTAGTGATATTTTAATAATCTCGTCTATAAAGAAGCTTTGGTGCAATGGGAAGATTCCAGTTTCCTCATGGAACCATCGATGCCAATAAACAGCCTTTATTCTGGAGAGTGCCCGACGGAACCCTTTAATGTTCTAGAACCTTTTCATCTAAGAGTGCTTTGATGTGTGTTGTGTTCTGTTACTGTAGTTTATTCTGCTGACAGTGAGTGGAGAAAGACTTCATGATCCGATACGACCTAAAGCTCTCCTCATCCTCACAATCCACTCGTTTACTTGCATACGGTCTTATTGTGAATGATCCATCCTTCAGCCTCTCTCAAGCTCTTTGTAATCGTTCATAGTAAGTCACCTAAAACGGCCTTTCATTTAGACTGCTTTTTCACAGCGGCAGTGTGATCGAACGCACCAGTGTTCGGTTGATAGTTGCATTTATTAATATTAATAATGGGAGTAATCAGTTGTTCCACCAAACACTGTAGTTTACTACAGAAACTTGCATTTGATTGACAGCCGCTTCAACAGGCTCATCCAATCAGGATTCGGGATTCGTTTTAATATTAATTTTATGAAAACATCGCGTTTTCATGTTCAGAACAGCTCATTCTTTTATGGAAGTACCTTCATGTTTGTAGAAGGAAAGGTATGATTTTCTGTGAATCATATCCAAGCGATTGATATGGATTTATTGAAGCTGCATTATTGATGATCTGGTCTTCTGCTTGGCTTCAGTCCCAGAGGCGAATCCTTCAAACAATCCATAATGATGAGAAAACACGGGATGAGAGTGACTGTGAAACGCTGAAGCCGTAAAGCACACGTCCAAAGGATTTTTATTGTATCACACACATGATCTACAGTTTTTTGGATGCAAAATTATAATTCACTATATATTATGTGATTATTTTCTCACCTTCGTGTCCTTCTAAACCCGTGCGTTCATCTCGTCTCAGTGTCGATGTCTGTGTGAAAATCAAAGAAACTGAAAGAAACCAGGAGAATCTTGGAAGCTAAATATTCTTTCATAACTTTGCCTAAAATAATAATAATGTTGCGCGTGTTGTAGCCTCATTGTGTTGTATGAATGTTTATTTATTTTATTTTTTTAAGAAACCATGCTTTATGCATAACTCTGATTCAGGCCTGGTGTGTGTGATATTAATGTGTTATTGAATATTCTGTACGCTGATGTCACGTGTGTCGCGTTCACGTTTTTATTTGTTGAAGTGCTGAAGTTATGAGTTTATGTTCACGTTTCAGAAGCTGTTAAGATTAAAACAACTTGCACTAAAAAAAAAAGAGATTTAAAAAAGCGAAATGCTTCTATTACTGATGATCTCGCGTATGAAATGCAATTTATCAAGTATGATTTTTGAATGCGGGTGACAGTGTGAAATTGCACGGGTTAATCTCACAATCCAGATCATATTTCATCAAAAAAAAACAAAAAAAAGTGAATCAATTGAAGCCTATTTTTGGATCGGATCTATTATTATTATTATTATGTTATATATATATATATGTATAAACAGGCAAAGCAACAAATTAATATAATTCAACATATCCTAGTTTTTTTACGTAATCGAGTTACATGTAACATTAGTCTCCAACACTGTGCATTAATTATGGTAAATAGTTTTGACGTGTTTAACTGAAAAAAAATGTATTGCAAAATTAATGTTAATTATGTGTGTGTGTGTGTGTGTGTGTGTGTATATATATATATATATATATATATATATATATATATATATTATATTTATATATTATTAATTCTATATTTAATAAAATGTTTATTAAATATATACATTTTTGGTTTTGTGTGTGCGTGTGTGTGTGTGTGGTTTAATTATATATAGAAATTAAAGTAGATAGTATATTATTCATTATATTTGATGTATTTTAGTCTATGTATACATATAATTATTTTTGGTTTAATTGTTATTAATTATATATCTAATAATATAAATATGTATTTTTATGTATTTGTAATTTATTTATATATATATAATTAAACAAAAAAAACATACAATATATATACTTACATTTCTATATATAATTAAACTATAGAAAATGTATATAATGTATATAATTAATAATATATATTATTAAAGTAATATGTATGTGTGTGTATATATATATATATATTAAAAATACATACAAATCAATATTTGTATCATTAGATATATAATTAATAACAATTAAACAAAAAAAAATTGTTAAGCCCATTTTCTTGGATTTTAAAGCATTTGAACTTCATGATAGAATATGTTGTGCTGTCTTTAATAATGAAAAACACTTTCTATTACAGTGAACAGGGAAATGTGCTTCATTCAAATCATGTCTCAAAGCAGAAATACTTTTTTTATGTTCCTTTTTTCCGTGGATTATGCGTGTTTTTGTGAGATTCACCCGTGCACTCTGTTCATTCTTGAGTTCAGGCAGAATGGAAGAAAGACACATCATAAAATCCATGTGATTTGTAGGTTTTATTTTCACCCTTTCCTGCAATAAATTAGCATAGGATATGAAATCTAATTGTTCAGTGTTTAAACATCAAATGCATCATTTTATGGATCCATATGTGACTTTATGGAATATTTTACCAAAGCTAACAAATATCACATTCACAACATGTTACTTAAATCAACCTTTATAAGAATTATGGCATAAACAAATGTATGTTGTCACTGCAACTGTATGTTCAATGTTTGTCTTACAGAAGTCATTTAATGTGCTTTATTTTGCAGACGTCAGTCATTATTACCCATGAGCCTTTTCTCTGAGCCAATTCACATGCAATAACTGGTAAATATACCAACACTTGTTGTTGTTGTTGTTGTTTTTTCTCTGTGATGAAAAAGTGAAGCCTCAATCATCCTGTCTGAATATTCCATATAAACATTTGCAATAATAATAATAAAGACCTGTACTGTTTCTTTAAGAAGCGTGTCCTCTTTATATTTGTTGGCGCCTCGAGGCTTCAGACGCTCAATCTGTGATAGGCCTACTGAACTAAACTCAGTGTTTTATAAGCGGTCTATATTTAGGAAGACTGTTGAACCTGCTACACTCCAGCGAATTTATCATGTTTCCAACTGCAGAAACAGCTGAAAATAACACTTGACTTGATCTACATGAACACAGTGTTCAGTAACCGGAAGCAGCGACGCTTGTAACGCAAAGTTGAGATGTTCAGTTACCCAGAGAGAAAAACAATATGTGGTGTGGAGAGATGAGAGCTGGCGTATTTTCCCTTAGTTTAATAAAATGACTTAAAGGCAGGGTAGGTGATTTGTTACAGAAAGATGCTGGTTGAAAGTTTCTTCACATCCTAAATGTATGAACGATATACATATACATAAGGTGTGCCATAACTACTGTGATTAGGAGGATATGGAAACTACTCGGAGCGATGGCAACACCCCACGCAGGAGGGGACGTTCTTGTGACCTTGTGCAGCATTCCCTAAAAGTTCTCTAAAGGTGACAAATATCCTGAACATTTATAGAACATTAGGGACGTTCCTAAAACATCCTCTTTTGGTTATGAAAGTGCTGCAGTTCAAGGTTCCTGATATGACTTTAGGGGGACATTTTGGTTATTCTATGGTCACATGGTAGCGTTACAAAGAGGATATTTGGGACTTTAACAGAGCGTTCCCATACGGTTCCCTGTTAGTCAGATGGGGGCGTTTCATTCGGGACTGCGCTGCAACATATCTACATTCCCATAACGTTTGCAGGACCTTTAGGGGACCAACCTAGAATGTTATTTTTTGGTTGTATTTAAGTCCTTCCTTCACGTTTACTGAATGTTTTCAGAACGTGTGTGTGAATCAGTGTACACTGGGCTGCTTTGCAAATGAGGGTCAGTAAAACACATTTGCACAAAAGTTGCTTCTAAAAGATGAATCAATACCAACTGTTTGTCCAACTTCATATCTGGTTTGACTCTGAAACACACCCAAATTGGATGCGTCAATCGCGCCAACCATTTTTTCTGTCGTTAAACTAGCAAAAGTGAATTCAGACACGCCCTAAATGCACCTGTGCCATGAGCTTCAGACCATGAGCTCAGATCGCTAAAATAGGGCCCAAAATGATAACTGCAAATCCACGTTTCACTGCCTGGAGTCGTTGTTTCTCTGAACTGCAGCGATCCATCTGCTTCTCTTTTCTGTAGCTTTCGGCGGTCTGTAAAAATATACCTCAGATTTCTTGTCAAATCTATTTATATCTCAAAGCTCTTTCCCATTTTAGATACACTCACCTAAAGGATTATTAGGAACACCTGTTCAATTTCTCATTAATGCAATTATCTAATCAACCAATCACATGGCAGTTGCTTCAATGCATTTAGGGGTGTGGTCCTGGTCAAGACAATCTCCTGAACTCCAAACTGAATGTCAGAATGGGAAAGAAAGGTGATTTAAGCAATTTTGAGCGTGGCATGGTTGTTGGTGCCAGACGGGCCGGTCTGAGTATTTCACAATCTGCTCAGTTACTGGGATTTTCACGCACAACCATTTCTAGAGTTTACAAAGAATGGTGTGAAAAGGGAAAAACATCCAGTATGCGGCAGTCCTGTGGGCCAAAATGCCTTGTTGATGCTAGAGGTCAGAGGAGACTGGGCCGACTGATTCAAGCTGATAGAAGAGCAACTTTGACTGAAATAACCACTCGTTACAACCGAGGTATGCAGCAAAGCATTTGTGAAGCCACAACACGCACAACCTTGAGGCGGATGGGCTACAACAGCAGAAGACCCCACCGGGTACCACTCATCTCCACTACAAATAGGAAAAAGAGGCTACAATTTGCACGAGCTCACCAAAATTGGACAGTTGAAGACTGGAAAAATGTTGCCTGGTCTGATGAGTCTGGATTTCTGTTGAGACATTCAGATGGTAGAGTCAGAATTTGGCGTAAACAGAATGAGAACATGGATCCATCATGCCTTGTTACCACTGTGCAGGCTGGTGGTGGTGGTGTAATGGTGTGGGGGATGTTTTCTTGGCACACTTTAGGCCCCTTAGTGCCAATTGGGCATCGTTTAAATGCCACGGCCTACCTGAGCATTGTTTCTGACCATGTCCATCCCTTTATGACCACCATGTACCCATCCTCTGATGGCTACTTCCAGCAGGATAATGCACCATGTCACAAAGCTCCAATCATTTCAAATTGGTTTCTTGAACATGATAATGAGTTCACTGTACTAAAATGGCCCCCACAGTCACCAGATCTCAACCCAATAGAGCATCTTTGGGATGTGGTGGAACGGGAGCTTCGTGCCCTGGATGTGCATCCCACAAATCTCCATCAACTGCAAGATGCTATCCTATCAATATGGGCCAACATTTCTAAAGAATGCTTTCAGCACCTTGTTGAATCAATGCCACGTAGAATTAAGGCAGTTCTGAAGGCGAAAGGGGGTCAAACACAGTATTAGTATGGTGTTCCTAATAATCCTTTAGGTGAGTGTATGTTTTGTGTGTTTTACGTGGCATTCACGCTGAAAACCAATGCTGCCGCTCAGTCTTTTTGCCACTCAGTGGGCGTAACCTCAGTCACTCCGGCCGACGGTGACGTCACGCGCATACTCTCTATTTCTAGCCGCTCAGGAAATTGCCTACCCTACCTTTAAGCGCCATCACACGTATCCTCATACATGGGGATTTAATGAGAAAAAGTATACAAATAAACATGAAGAAAATAAAGGGATGAGAACTAAAGTGTGCAGAGCTGTTATATTATCTCTGGCTCACCTTCTACACCTCTTTTAGACACACCTTCTACGCACAAATGACTGTAAATACGGTTAATACAATTAAACGGCATTATTGGTGCTCCTGTATCAAGAGTCCAGATGTGACCGCTTGACACGACTTAATTGTTAGATTTATTTAATTTATTCATTATTTAAACAAGTGGCTACATTTAGAAATAAAGCAGCAGTAGCCTAATAATTACCCTTTTCACTGTTATCTTACACAAAAAAGCCAAATCTGCTTATTCCTTCGTTTAAAGAGATAGTTTGTCACATGTCTGCCTGTCTTTGTTTGATCTTTATGTTGTGTTTTGATTTAGTCATTTAGTTTATTTTTCCCACCACTCCTGTGTTTCCTTGGTTACCCTCACTAGTTTAGTTCAGCTGTGTGTAGTTAATTAGTCACATTAGTCCTCTGTTTGCCATGTATAAATGCCCTGAGTTTCTGTCTGTTCTTTGTCTTGCGTTGATGTTGTTAAGTGCGGTAAAGGTATTGTGGTTGCCAGAACTTTACCGTAAAAAAAACAGTAGCAACAGTTTTACAGCCTGAACGTCAATTTACAGTAATAACTATATCTATATATAATTAAATGAAATAATGTAAATATACCAAATTACTACATCTTTGACAACTACCTTAAAAACACAGATGATGAAGAGAAACCCACATAATGAATCAACAAGTAGCTTCACAATCTGAGATAAACCAATATATGGTAACACACAATAATAAAATAATGTAATAATCATCCATTAAACAACATAAAACCCTAATGTACATAACTGTTAAATGTACAGTTTTTTCCAAAAATGGTACATTTAACAATATTTCACTGTAAAATTGCATGAAATGTCTATTTATTACAGTTTAATAGGATCCGTTTAATACAGATTTTTACCGTAAGTGAAAGAAGCAGAGAAGCACCAGCAATAATCCATATGCACTATAATCAATGTTTTTATCATTTTTGGAGATTGACTATATAAATCATCAACATTCTGATTGGTAACGTTTGTGTTTCACAGGAGAAAGAAAGACTTTATTTACTGTAATTTATTTTTAGTATTGTTTCTTACTGCATTGTGTTGTTAATAAATAATGTAAATAATGGCAAAATGTTCATTTTAGGGCTGATCTATGTTTTTTTCTTTAAATGAGATATTTTGTGTGTGTGTGTTGGATGATTCTGACAGCGTGTGTAGGCCTCGGGCTGGTGCCGTGTGCCGCTGAAGTGCCTGTAAATGTCATTCCTGTGACCTCCAGGCTCCGGCGTGTCACAGATTCACTCTCTCTCTTTCTCTCTGTGTGTGTGTGTGTGTGTGTTTGGTTGCAGGGCGACGCTGTCGGCTCACTGTGTCTGTCTGACGTTATTTATGTCTCGTGCTGTGAGAGACTGTCTGATGTTTCTTCCGAAACCCGCATGACGACTGGAAGACAGGATATTGCTCGGTTTCTCTAAAAGTAAACCCCTCTCGTCTCCGGATTAGATTTGATACTATTCACCAACAGTCACGCAAAGAAAAACAAACAATCAGGTAAAAACAGTAAACCTTTAATATTCTCACGTTACAAAAAACATGATTTTTAAAACAATTGCCTTCTATTCAAATATGTTAAGGTTACACCTTATTTTCATAGTCCACTTTAGACATTCTACTAACTATAAGTAACTTTGCAACTACATGTCAACTAGCAGTCCTTAGAGTATTAGTAGACTGTTAGAATAAGTTGACATGTCATTGTCACGTCACATGACATTGGCGTGATGACTCCAATCTTTCGAATAATCCTACGAACATCTATTGATCTAATATGACTTCTGATCTGTAATGATGCCTAAATCATAATCATACACTGTTTGTTCATCGGCCAGAGGAGAACTGAGCGACTGAGCCTGGTTTCTCCCAAGGTTTATTTCTCCATTCTGGCCCTGAAGGAGTTTTGGTTCCTTGCCATCGTCGCCTTTGTCTTTTGGCTTGCTCAGTTGGGGACACTTAAATTTCAATTAATTATATCACTGATCTGCCCAAAGTGACACTATATGATAATTGAAATGAGCTAGATGACATCACTGTTTTCTCCAGAGCGGCTGTACAGCCGAATCAAATTCTGTTCATTATTTTCCTGTTTAACACTGTGAAGCTGCTTTGAAACAATCGGCATTGTAAAAAGCGCTATATAAATAAAGCTGACTTGACTTGACATGTAGTTGCAAAGTTACTTATAGTCAGTAAAATGTCTGTTGAGGTTGGGGAGCATCAAAATAAAGTGTTAGCAGATATTAAATATTATATTATAAGATGTTAATAGATATTAAGTCTACTTATACTCTAATGACTGCTAGTTGACATGCACTGTAGTTACTATATTGTTAGTAGAATATCTAACTATGTGGACTATCAAAATAAAGTGTTACCAAAATTAAAAATAGTTACAACAGTTTGTGAAAACAATTACAGTAAATGCAGAATTGAGAAAATTCTGAATTATGAGTTATAGTCTCAGAATTATGAGATAAAAGTCAGAATTATAATTTATAAACTCAGGATTATGAGAAAAAAGTCAAATTATGAGTTATAAATGCAGTTATGAGAAATAAAAATCTGAATAATAAATTATAAAGTCAGAATTATGAGTTATAAATGCAGAATTGATAAAATTACTGTACTGAGTTACTGTAATTAACTGTTAAACAGGGTTTAACCAGTTTAACAGGGAGAACCAAAATCATGTTCTTATGTTTTTGTTTGTGTGTGTGTGTGTGTGTGTGTGTGTACATGTGAGAAGTATTAATATTAAAGGTTTACTGTATTTTTTTTCATGACCCTAAATGTGAAAAGGTCACAAAATTTCAAGAAAAACATGATAGGTTAGCCTTATCTGTATTTCCAACAACTAAAAAATCAAAAAGGTCAAAATGACCCCGAAACCCAATATGAGGGTTAAAGTATAAAGTTATATAAAGTGTAAACCACAAGACTTCACATGACACATGGTTTGTGACTAATAACTTAAAAGTAAGTGTTCAAAGTAAAAGTGTTTTCAATTTTCAAAAGTTTAGTCAACTTGAAATTTGACAACTTGGATATTTGAGTTGACTAAACTTAACATTTGAATGCAGCACGAACACTTACTTTTTTAAGTTGAGACAACAATAGCTATGTTTTCATCCAAAGTTGCGAATGTAACTTATGCGCAAAATTGCGATATCGCATAAAACATTTGCGAATAAAGCACTGTTTCCTTCCAGTGAGTCGAAGAGAACATAATCATCACTTCCTGATAAACTACCGCTTTTTTTCCGCTGGTTAGTACAGTTATGCTGTTACATCGTGAAAGTCACATGATTTTTTTTTTTTATGCGCATCAAGGAATTTATTCGGTAAATGCATTTCCGTAGTTTATGCACATGTTTTCGTATCGGATAGAAAATGTATCCGACTCAAACGAGCTCATACGTTTTTTATGCACGTTTTTAGAATTTATCTTGGCGTTTCCATTCAACATTTTTTGATGCGATATTCCAAAATGTGCATAAAAATAGGTGGGTGGAAACATGTGATAGTGTTTACTCATCTTTTTCTATCAGTCTGCAATCAAAGGGCCCTATTTCACTGATCTGAGCTCATGGTCTGCTGCTCACGGCGCAGGTGCTCTTAGGGCGTGTCCGAATCCACTTTTGCTAGTTTAACAGCAGGAAAAATGGTCCAAAAGGGTTGTCCCTCGTCTCTTAATGAGTCATGGGTGTGTTTTGGGCGTAACGTGCAATAAACCAATCAGAGTCTCATCTCCCTTTCCCTTTAAAAGCCAGTTGTGTGCGCGCCATGAGCGGATTCACTATTTACATGAAGAAAGACTGAACGCTTCTCCAGAGAGGAATCCTGTTATTTTAATATTTAAATGTGTGTGTGCTGCTGTGTAATAATCAGAGTGTACGCGTGTTGTGCTCCGCCTATAGGCTCATATTACTAACACACCCTTTAAATAACACAAACACTGCACTATTGACTTTAGAGCAGGTGTGTGTTGGTCAATGGCGCAGTGGTTTTCAGTTCCTCACAATAGCAACGCTCCAGCAATGCTCCTGAACTCCTGGTGTTCAGACCAGACGCCCATGGGTGAACAGATGCGCCAGTGCATTTGATATTTAAACACGTGGAGCTGCTCACCATCATCACCTGAAGATGCCTTTAAACAATAAGAGGCATTTGCTGAAATAATAATGAGAAACATCATACGTGTTCATCTGACGAGAAGCTTCCCGTTTAGTATTCACACACACACACACACACACACTGAATGAGGGTTTTCACACGGGCAGGTTAATTACAGTTGTAATCAAGCATGCAATAACTGAGCATCAGCGCATGACTAATGGAGTTCAGATGAATGTCACACAATATGATCTGACTCGGTCTGTCTTTCTGTGACTCCTTCACTCATGCGTGCAGATCCCTTTCCTTCAGTGTGGTCAGACGTGGTCAGACGTTTGGGATAATTATGATTTTTAATGTTTTTGAAAGAGTCTCTTCTGCTCACCGCAGTGGCAGTGGCATTTATTTGATCAATATTTTTGATATTTGTACGCTTTAAAATATCAGTTCTATGTGAATATATAGTAAAGTGTAATTTATTCCTGTGATCAAAGCTGAATTTATCATCATTACTCCAGTCTTCAGTGTCACATGATAATGTTCTTAAAACAATAACACTATTTACGCTGCTGATAGAGTTGTTATAGGTTTCGTTCTTACTGTGAACGGGCCTTTTCAGTGTGTTCTCTATATGATAAATGATAAAGTGTCTCACTCCAGCACGTGTTTCATGTGCAGATGTGTTTAAATTGCTTCTCTGTCTGTGGATTATATGTGGGATTATATGCGAGTGTCAGACCGTCTAAACTCCTCACATCCTGCTCTGCTGCTGCTGCTGAGTTATGGATATTAGCTCGGTTTCCATCAAAAAGTGACAAAAAGTCTGACTATGAGATTACATGTATGATTTATTACAGATATTATGACTTTTTAAGTCATAATCTCGGTTTAAATTTTTATTTGTCATATTTGTTTTTTATGTCATAATTTTGACTTTTTAAGTAATAATTTTGAAATGTTGTTATAATTTTGACTTTTTAAGTAATTAGATTTTTGTCAATTTGGACTTTTTAAGTAATTTTTGTCATCATTTAGATTTTTTTATGTCATAATTTTTTACTTTTTAAGTCATAATTTCAATGTAGTATGTCAATTTCAACTTTTTTTGTAATTTTGACTAAGTCATAATTATGACTTTTTAAGTATTTTTATCATTTTTATTTTGGTTTAAATTTCAACTTTTTTATGCCAGTTTAGTTTTTTTAATGTCACAAATTTGACTTTTTAAGTCATATGACATTTTTAAATAATAATTGGGACTTTTTGTCATTATTTTGACCTCAATTTTAACTTTAAGTAGTTTGACTTTTGTCAATTTTAACTTAAGTAAACCTAATAATTTAGAATTTATCATAATTTTAACTTTTAATGTCATAATTGTTCTTTTTTTGGTTTTGGCTTAGTATGTCAATTTTAACCTTTTGTCATATTTTTGACTTTTTACATAATTTTTTTTGTTAATTTTTACTTTTTAAGTTAACTTTTTATGTAATAGTTTAGAATTTTTTTATGTCAAATTTGGACTTTTTAAGTAACAATTTGATCTTTTTATGGCATATTTTTTAGTATGTCAATTTCAACTTTTTTTGTAATTTTGACTTTTTATGTCATATGAGATTTTAAGTAATAATTGGGACTTTTTACGTCATAATTTTGATTTTTTTAAGTAATTTGACTTTTGTCAATTTTAACTTTTTAAGTCATAAATTTGAATTTTTGTCATAATTTTGACTTGTCAATTTTAACTTTTTAAGTCAACTTTTTAAGTAATATTTTTGAATTTTTGTCATAATTTTGACTTTTTAAGTCATGACTTAAGTAATATTTTTTAATTTTTATGGCATAATTTTGATTACGTCAAAATGACGTCAATTTAAACTGTATGTCATGAAGTTGGATATATTGTATGTCTAACTTAATATATAAAGTTGTGCGATAATAGTTACATTTTTGCTATGACATAAATCATGACAATATAAAATATGACTTTTTAAGTCATACTTGTGGCTTTTTGTGTGCATAATCACAAAAATGTAAGTATATTATCGCACAACTGTATACATTAAGTTTGATATATATCTAACTTTATCTGCATACAGCAATATTTTAGCAAATCTCTACTGCCTGATTTTTATTTTGTCACAAATTGTAACTATATTATTGCCCAGCTCTATATATAAAGTTGGACAGATAAGAAAGTTCAACTTTATCTGCATACATATATACTGTATAATCTCAACTGCCTGAAGATATTATAAACATTATTGTCATGATTTCTGTAAAAATTTGACTTGACTTGAGTGAGTAAATGATAAAAAAAAAAAAAAACCTTTAACAAAATCTTATGAAACTATAATGATGGATGAAAGTCTGTAGATTGACGCTCCTAATGAGTTTGTGCTCCTGTATTCTCCAGATGGAGGTACATTTGTGTCTTAGCTGCTTGAGTCGTGACGTGTCTGGACCTGTGACACGACGATACTAACATCCCGACCGCCCGAGGCGTCCACAAGCCACAGCTGAGACACTCCATCAAATGCTCAGCACATCAGTTCAGTTCAAAAGACAGTTTGTGTGGGATCGTTCGCTCGACTCTGAACCTGAGGAAAGCGCCTGAAGCGCAGAGACTCACACAGGAATGTTTCACGAGAAATAATATCTGCCAGCGGCAATGGTGGTTCTAGCTCGTATGGCGCCCTGAGCGAACCACCGCTTCTGCCACTCCTCCACCCCCCCACACCTTCACACATCCACGATAAAAACACACACACACACACATATAACATGCATAATACCATGTTTTTTGACTGTAATGTTGTGAAATAATTGCAAAAAACAACTGTACTTAAGTACAAAAAAATGCTAAAAAGTTAAATTATTGTTATAATAATGATTTTATGAACACCCCTGGAATGGAATATGAACCATTGAGTAGTCCTCTGCTGTCATCTAGTGGCTATAGTTGAAAATTAAGTGTTTGTTTTCCAGTAGATGGCAGCAATCTTCCCTATTTTATGATATTTTATTAATAACTTTTTTCTCATCCATAATTTCAGTTTGTGTTGATGTAGCCCTGAGGTGAAGTAAACCAATCCCGCTCCTCCTCACTTCTGAGTGAAAGTACTTCTCCGGCGCCACTTGCCAACAATTGAGATATATGTAAGATTTTTTTATGTTTTAATTGCTTTTTTATTGCCAACGTGTGAACAGCTTGAAACGAAACTTTAAAAATGAGACTTCCTAGCTTCCTAGGTTTCCTCTCATTAACACAATAAACACAACAAAAATGAGAAAACAGCAAGCATTTTTTAAAAAAAGCATCTGATCAAAGCAACATGGTTATGTTTCCACAAGCTCTGCATTTCGGCACTCTAATAAAGTGACGTCACGTTTATTTATATAGCACTTTATAGAATAGATTGCTTAAAAGCATGCAGCTTTACCGTATTAAACATGAAAAACAGTGTCAATGTCTCATTTCATCAGAATTACGACTTCATTTTCTACTATGAAGTGTTTTACGCGCGGATTTCTGACCTTGACGAATCAACTGAAGAAATAAACTAGAGAAGAGTTCATCGCGAAAGAAGGCGGAGCCCCAGCGCACACCTACCTATTACATCATCGCCCATCGGACCAATGGTAGTACAAAGGTGCTTACCAGCCAGACATGCTTTGGCAAGCCGTTTCGAACTCCTGAAACAAACACAAAACAAACTTCGATTTGGCCTGATTTTGTTCAAAATTACGTCACATCAGTTCATTCTTCGATTTTTATTTTGGCCTTAATGCCAAAAGAGTCATTCTGTCTCACATAGTCAGATCTATATAATCTATAGTCTCAAATATACTTTAAAATCAAACTATGCTGTCAGTGTGATGTTAATGACCTCATCTGTCGTCATGATGCCGGTGAATCTCAGAGCTGGGGCAAACATATCCACATCACTGCGATCAGATGCTTTCTGAACTGCTGTTTTCTCACCGTTGTCATTTTTGTAAAAATTACATATTCATCTAAACATCGCTCTCAGCAGCGTGGATGGCGCTGGGATGCTCATTAACAGTAAAGGTATTTACAGCTTCTTTTTACTGCTAAGCGAAGAACAGAAAATAACTTTTCTCTTGTACGTCACGTGTATGGCAAGCCATTTTGACTTTTATTCATTCCCAGGATTTCTTTCCCATTCCCAGCCATTTTTGATACCAGGAATTACATTTCCACTAGTAAAAATGTGAATTCTTGATCAACAATGACGCCATCACTTGTTGAAATATGAATTATTGATATCTGTAATTGTATTTTCATCACAGGCTGCCATTCAAATACCAAAAATTTATTTCTTACTAGTTGAAATTCCAATTTCACATATCAGAAATACAATTATTGCTAGTAAAAATCATACTTTTTGGTATCAATAAATACGTGCTTACTAATAAAAAAAGTAAATTCCTGATATCAAGAATTACATTTTCTTGTTACGTTTGTAATTTCTGATGTCTGAAAATATATTTCTGATATCAACAATCAGGAGAGTAATTTCAGATATCTAAAATGGCTTTCTTACTTCACTCTAAAAAATGCTGGGTTAGAAACAACCCAAGTTGTGTTGAAAATGGACAAACCCAGCGATTAGGTTGTTTTAATCCAGCCGTTGGGTTAAATGTTTGCTTAAAACAACCCAATTGCTGGGTTTAACCCAGCATTTTTTTAGAGTGTTGTAACAATTACATTCATGATATCAGAAATTAACATTGTCTCTCGTGACAGTCGAATTATTGATTTCAAAAATAAGCATTTTTACTAGTAATTCAATTGTTGATATCAAGAACAGAAATTTTTACTAGTAACCACATGATTATTGATATCAGAAATTATTATGAGTATTATGATAATAATTGTATAACTAGTAAGAAATCAATTCTTGATATCAACAATTGAATTTGAATGGCAGCCTATGGTGAGATTTCACTTGTGAAAATACAATCACATATCAAGAATTATAGAAATATATCATTTAATTCTTGATATCAAGAATTCGTATTTCTGCGAGTGATGGCATAATTGTTGATATCAAGAATTAACATTTTTTACTAGTGGAAATCTAATTCTTGATATATAAAAACATTGTTACTAGTAAAAATCCAATTTCTCATATCAAGAATTAGCATTTTGACTAGTAAATATTGAATTCTTGATATCGCAAATTCATATCCTGTGAATGAATAAAGGTCCAAACAGCTTGCCATATTACGTGTGCATGAGTGCGAGCGTGAGCAATAAGTTGCTGCTGCAATCCACTTAACGGCCACCGGTGTCGCTAATAACACGGGTTTCTGAATTCTACATACTGCCCCTTTAAATTAAGTTTATCTTTGTCAGATATCTGTTCTTGTTTTCAGCATAAGCTCACTTCATTTTCATAAATTTTTCAGAAAACAAAACTTAATATCTTCAGTCATTTTGTGTTTTCAAGTAAATTTATCTTTGATTTAATAATGTTTAAATATTTGTACTGGAAAACAAGACAAAAATACTAATAAAGGAAATAATTTTTGCAGTGCAGAAGGTTTCCATCTGACGAATCTTCTCACGCTGAATGAATCTACCTGTAGAAACGCTCCACTTCACTCTCTGTTTCTCGTTATTTCTCTTCTTCTCTGGTCAATGCCACTGAAAATCATTTATACTCACACACACCTGCTCTATTTCCTCCGCTTCATGTGGATCAGGACGTTCAAGGTAACAGAAACTCTGAATCATTTATACCAGTGTATGACTTAAAATAAAATCCTCATCCTGAGGACAATGGACTTATCAGTGTTTCTCTAAGTTCTCTTTGAATTCCCAAGAAGAAATAAAAGCCCAAACGTTTGTATAAAGAGCTGGCAACACTTTACAATAAGGTTTCATTAGTTATCTGCAATAGTTAACATGAACAATACTTCTACAGCATTTATTATTAATGTATGTATCTTGACTTGCAAATGTTTAGAAATTTGTATTGGAAAACAAGACAAAAATACTGATTAAAAAATTCGTTTTAAAGTAGGAGAAACAATGAATCAACTGAACTACTCAGTGAATTACACGTCATGTGACAAAGTAAAGCATTTATTGTTGTTTCACATACTATTTTCCCAACAGTATGCAGTGTATACTAGTACTAGTCCATGCACTTTTCTCTGAATCCTTTGAGAAGTGTAAATCCGTCCCACCCACATCGTTAATCTTTAGGCTGTCATCGGTAACAAAGGAGGGAGTATTTTGGGTCATCTGGCCTTTATGCAAAAGGATGGGGTGTAAGAGCATCAGACTCACATTTGAAACGCATTAAATTAACCTTTTGACTGGAGGAGATGTTCTCATCCGAAAGATCCCGTCTGCATATCTCCGTCTCTCATGAGCCTCAGATTATCAGCTGTCAGCTGCAGAGAGACTCACGTCCCTAAAGAGGGAAGTTGAATTAAGAAGTTTCAGAGACTCACATCAGTTCATCTGAATGACTGAGTGAACGAATGTGACACGAAACATGATGATTTCAGGATGACAGTGTGAACAACAACAATCAGAGACACTTTCATACTGTATATGTGGAAGAAATCTGATATTTCTCTATACATACATACATGCATACATATATGCATGAATTCATACATACATACATACATACATACACACACACACACACACACATACATGCATAAATTCATGCATGCATTCATCCATACATACATGCATGCATACATACATACATACATACATACATGCATACATGCATCCATCCATACATACATACATACATACATACATACATACATGCATGCATGCATATATATATACTGTACATACATGCATACATGCATACATGCATCCATAAATACATACATACATACATACATACATACATACATACATACATACATACATACATACATACATACATGCATACATGCATACATACATGCATGCATGCATGCATCCATACATACATACATACATACATACATACATGCATGCATCCATACATACACACATACACACATACATAGATGCATGCATGCATACATACATACATACATACATACATACATACATACACACACACACACACACACATACATGCATGAATTCATACATACATACATACATAAATAAATACATACATACATACATACATACATATATACATACATACAGGCATGCATGCATGCATGCATACATACATACATACATACATACATACATACATACATAAATGCATACATGCATACATGCATACATACATACATACATGCATCCATAAATAAATACATACATACATACATACATACATACATACATACATACATACATACATGCATCCATCCATACATACATACATACCTACATGCATGCATGCATGCATACATACATACATGCATAAACACATACATACATACATAGATGCATGTATGCATACATACATACATACATACATACATACATACATACATATATACATACATACATACATGCATACACACATACATACATAGATGCATGCATGCATCCATACATCCATACATCCATACATACATACATGCATGCATACACACATACATACATAGATGCATGCATACATACATACATACATACATACATACATACATACATGCATCCATAAATAAATAAATACATACATACATACATACATACATAAATAAATACATAAATACATACATACACACACACATACATGCATGCATATATACATACATACAGACATACATGCATACATAAATGCATACATGCATCCATAAATACATACATACATACATACATAAATACATACATACATACAGGCATGCATGCATGCATACATACATACATACATACATACATACATACATACATACTTGCATACATACATACATACATACATACATGCATGCATGCCTGCATACATACATACATACATGCATACATACACACATACATACATACATACATACACACATACATGCATCCATAAATAAATACATACATGCATACATAAATACTTCCATACATACATACATACATACATACATACATACATACATACATACATGCATGCATGCATGCATCCATACATACATACATGCATGCATGCATAAATAAATACATACATACATACATATATGCATACATACATACATACATACATACATACATACATACTTACATACATGCATACATACATACATACATACATACATACATACATACATACATACTTGCATGAATTCAAACATACATACATACATACATACATGCATACATGCATACATACATACATACATACATACATACATACATACATACATACATACATACATACATACATACATGCATGCATACATACATACATACATGCATAAACACATACATACATAGATGCATGTATGCATACATACATTCATACATACATATATAAATACATACATACATACATACATGCATCCATCCATACATACATACATACATGCATCCATACATACATACATACATACATACATACATGCATCCATACATACATACATATCTACATGCATGCATAAATACATACATGCATAAACACATACATACATAGATGCATGTATGCATACATACATACATACATACATACATACATACATACATACATATATACATACATACATACATACATACATACATGCATACATGCATCTATAAATAAATACATACATACATACATACATACATACATACATACATACATACATACATACATACATACATACATACATACATACATACATACATACATACATACATACTTGCATGAATTCAAACATACATAAATACATACATACATACATACATGCATACATGCATCCATACACACATACATACATACATACATACATACATACATACATACATACATACATACCTACATGCATGCATGCATGCATACATACATATATGCATAAACACATACATACATACATAGATGCATGTATGCATACATACATACATATATACATACATACATACATACATACATACATATATACATACATGCATGCATACACACATACATGTATTAATTCATACATCCATCCATCCATACATGCATTCATACATGCATACATACATACATGCATCCATACATACATAGACACACATACATACATACATTAATCCATACATGCATACATACATACATACATGCATACACACATACATACATACATAGATGCATACATGCATGCATGCATGCATACATACATACATGCATACATACATACACACATACATGCATCCATAAATAAATAAATACATACATACATACATACATACATACATACATACATACATACATACATACATACATACATACATACATACAGGCATGCATGCATGCATGCATACACACATACATACATACATAGATGCATGCATACATACATACATATATACATACATACATACATACATACATACATACATACATACATACATACATACATACATACATACATACATACATGCATGCATGCATACATACATGCATACATGCATCCATAAATACATACATACATACATACATACATACATACTTGCATACATGCATACATACATACATGCATACATGCATCCATACATCCATCCATACATCCATCCATACATACATACATACATACATA
>CM077197.1:1881758-1896758 GCA_039654625.1 Rhinogobio ventralis
ATCACATGGCAGTTGCTTCAATGCATTTAGGGGTGTGGTCCTGGTCAAGACAATCTCCTGAACTCCAAACTGAATGTCAGAATGGGAAAGAAAGGTGATTTAAGCAATTTTGAGCGTGGCATGGTTGTTGGTGCCAGACAGGCCGGTCTGAGTATTTCACAATCTGCTCAGTTACTGGGATTTTCACGCACAACCATTTCTAGAGTTTACAAAGAATGGTGTGAAAAGGGAAAAACATCCAGTATGCGGCAGTCCTGTGGGCGAAAATGCCTTGTTGATGCTAGAGGTCAGAGGAGAATGGGCCGACTGATTCAAGCTAATAGAAGAGCAACTTTGACTGAAATAACCACTCGTTACAACCGAGGTATGCTGCAAAGCATTTGTGAAGCCACAACACGCACAACCTTGAGGCGGATGGGCTACAACAGCAGAAGACCCCACCGGGTACCACTCATCTCCACTACAAATAGGAAAAAGAGGCTACAATTTGCACGAGCTCACCAAAATTGGACAGTTGAAGACTGGAAAAATGTTGCCTGGTCTGATGAGTCTGGATTTCTGTTGAGACATTCAGATGGTAGAGTCAGAATTTGGCGTAAACATAATGAGAACATGGATCCATCATGCCTTGTTACCACTGTGCAGGCTGGTGGTGGTGGTGTAATGGTGTGGGGGATGTTTTCTTGGCACACTTTAGGCCCCTTAGTGCCAATTGGGCATCGTTTAAATGCCACGGCCTACCTGAGCATTGTTTCTGACCATGTCCATCCCTTTATGACCACCATGTACCCATCCTCTGATGGCTACTTCCAGCAGGATAATGCACCATGTCACAAAGCTCCAATCATTTCAAATTGGTTTCTTGAACATGACAATGAGTTCACTGTACTAAAATGGCCCCCACAGTCACCAGATCTCAACCCAATAGAGCATCTTTGGGATGTGGTGGAACGGGAGCTTCGTGCCCTGGATGTGCATCCCACAAATCTCCATCAACTGCAAGATGCTATCCTATCAATATGGGCCAACATTTCTAAAGAATGCTTTCAGCACCTTGTTGAATCAATGCCACGTAGAATTAAGGCAGTTCTGAAGGCGAAAGGGGGTCAAACACAGTATTAGTATGGTGTTCCTAATAATCCTTTAGGTGAGTGTATATATATCAGTGTTATTTTAAAAGTAAAATCTAAATCAAAATATTAACAAAAAATATAATATTGTATTTGTTAATATTTTGAGTTAAATTTTATTTTCTGCTTTCACTTTGATTTTAGTTGAAGTTTTAGAAATGTTTTTTGTTTTTAAATATTTCTAATATTTATTCATTTTTATTTGTTAATTTTAGTTTATTTAGCTTTAGTAATTTTAGTACTTATTATTTAGTACTTTAGTACTTATTTCAACTAGTTTTCAAGGCAACATAAAGTAGATTTTTTTTTTAATATTTTATTTCAAGTAACAAAAATGTTTTTTTTATGGTTTTACTTTTAATTAACAATAATTACCCTGATGATTTTAGAAACGACACTAGAGAAAAAAAAACTTTTTTCTAAGTTATTCCACTTCACTGAAAAAAAATGTTACTTTGAAACAAACAGATAAAAAAAAAAAAAAAAAATGTTTTATTAACATTTCAATTAAATGTGAAATTGAAGAAGAAAACAAAGTAGTAGTTTCTTGTAAAACATACTTCAATAATCTTTCAATAAACCAAGAACATTTTTTTTTTTACAGTGTAGTACTGGTAGAATGTAGCCAAAACTCCAGTTACAGCGTCATTTATGGAATTTCATTCCGAGCACTAAATGCTGCTCACAAAGAGTTCTTTATGAAAGACGAGGGATGTCAGAGTATCACATGAAATCCAGTATGAAATAAAACCCTCAGCTGTGCTAATGAAGCGTGTCACAAACACCATCACATGTGGGAACGCTGGCGTTTCACTGGCCTTCATTCGCCCTGCAGACACACAGACATCATGACTCTCATGTGTTCCAGACGGACGGACGTCTGTTATTCATCCCGCTTTAAAACGCCCAAAACTGCTTGCTTTGTTTCCTTTTAATAAAACGCCTCCTGCAGGAATGTTATTACTCACAGCACATGTATTCATAATCCTCGACTTTGCAAAATCACCTTTGAATTCACAAATTCAACACCTTAACGTGCAACTGGATATTGGACTTCCTGACCAACAGACCCCAGAATGTTCGATCAGGCTCCACCTGCTCCACCTCCATCACACTTAATACTGGTGTACCACAGGGCTGTGTGCTAAGCCCATTTCTCTACTCCCTCTTCACCTCCGATTGCAAGCCTGTGTATGGATCTAATTCCATCGTCAAGTTTGTGGACGACACTACGGTGATTGGACTCATCAGCAACAACGATGAGACTGCCTATAGGGAGGAGATCCAGCACCTGGCCACATGGTGCACTGAAAATAATCTGCTCCTCAACACCACCAAAACGAAGGAACTCATCGTGGACTTCAGGAAAGAGTCAAGAGGCACACACGACACCATCCACATCAATGGAACGGCTGTTGAGCGTGTCTCCAGTTTCAAGTTCCTGGGGATCCACATCTCGGCGGACATGTCCTGGACAACCAACACCTCCAGCCTGGTCAAGAAGGCTCACCAGCGTCTTTTCTTCCTGAGGACACTGAGGAAGAATCAGCTATCCTCGGCTATACTGGTGAACTTCTATCGCTGCGCAATAGAAAGCATCCTGACCAACTGTGTTACAGTATGGTATGGGAGCTGCTCTGCTGCAGAGCGCAAGGCACTACAGCGGGTGGTGAAAACCGCCCAGCGCATCACAGGGACTTCACTACCTGCCATCGACCACATCCAGAGGAAACGCTGTCTGCATCGAGCTCGCAGCATCCTTAAGGACTCCTCTCACCCAGCCCTCAAACTGTTTTCTCTCCTGCCCTCCTGTAGGCGTTTCAGGTGCCTCCGGACCAGGACCAGCAGACTAAAGAACAGTTTTTTTCCCAGAACTGTCTCCTTATTGAACTCTAACCCTAGTTGATCCCACTCCCCTTATATACTGCTAACTCTCCTCTCCCCCCTCACATCTGCCTTCACTGTTATTTGCACTACTGGATGTTCATTTGCACTATCGACTGTTTATTACAGTAACACCTGTACATATATGCATCTTGCACTACTATACCTAACTGGAATATGCTCATTTGCACTATATCGTTCATTGCTATACTGCCCATCTTAGCCTAACATATCATTATATACATCTATCTGTAAATTCTGTTTATAGTAATAGCCATCTGTATATTATATTCATAGTACATATTAACCTGTAAAATTCTATTTATAGTAATAGCCATCTTTATATATATTCAGTACATATTCATGTCCTGCACTTATGAAACCACTGTATATCCTGCACTTGCTGCTATTGCACTTCTGGAACTGCATTTCGTTGCCTTGTACCTGTACTTGTGTAATGACAATAAAGTTGAATCTAATCTAAATCTAATCTAAAACAAATCCAAAAACTTGTCAATTATGACAAAAATACCTCAGACATAATATTAATAATTTAAATCAAATCAAAAGCACTCACAAAATAACTCCAAAACCTAGTGAGCTCCCTACGTAGGCAGTATTTTAAGGTGTTCTGACATGTAGGCTGTTAGTTTGTATAATTATGTTTATAATTAATAATTTTCCCAAATTCAAAGGCAGAATCATTGAATCTTTTGCAGAGATAAATTCCAGAATGCATTGTGACGAGCTCAGGAAACAAAATGTATTTAAAAATTCAAATTCATAGAGTTTATTTAATATTAAGCTTTGAAATGATGATAACTTTTCCTGTTATAAATTATTATTAACATTTGAAAATATTTTGTATGAATTCACCTCCTTGAAATTGTGTGCGTGTGTGAGTGCGGCCTGGTAAACCCTACGTTACGGGGACAAAATGTCCCCACAAACATGGCAATATCCGAAATCCTTGTCCTTGTTGGGACATTTTTTGGTCCCTATGAGGAAAACAGTTTATAATTCATACTAAGTGATGTTTTTTGAAAATGTAAAAATGCAGAATGTTTCCTATGATGGGTACGTTTAGGGGTAGGGTTAGTGTGTGTGTGTGTGTGTGTGTGTGTGTGTGTGTGTGATGGGCAGGTTTAGGGGTAGGGTTAGTGTGTGTGTGTGTGTGTGTGATGGGCAGGTTTAGGGGTAGGGTTAGTGTGTGTGTGTGTGTGTGTGTGATGGGTAGGTTTAGGGGTAGGGTTAGTGTGTGTGTGTGTGTGTGTGTGTGATGGGTAGGTTTAGGGGTAGAGGTAGTGTGTGTGTGTGTGTGATGGGTAGGTTTAGGGGTAGGGGTAGTGTGAGGGGATAAAATATACAGTATAAAAACCATGATGTCTATGGAAAGTCCCCCTAAAACATGAAAACACGCGCGCGTGTGCGCTAAATTCAGGTTAGAAAATTTGAGTGGGAAAAAAAAGTAACATTGAATCAAATCGAATTTTCTAGTTTAAAAAACATGAAATAGTATTTTCATGTAAATCATACTCCAATAATCTTTTTTATTTACATCTTGGAAAACTCATTTGTTTACAGTGTAGCTGTGGAGATGATGTGACACTATAAGAGTAAACCATGACCTTTCACCTGAACACAGGCGTGATGTCACTGACCTGTTAAACAAACCCGTTCAGCCTGAAAACAGACGGTGCATTAAACAAGACTTCATATCTCCAGTAAAAGTATCCTGATGTAAGAGTGTTCAGATATGTGTGCAGGATTTATTTGCAGGCCAGGATGGCGTCGTAGATCTTGCCGGTGGTGTGGATCTGGACGCAGGTGAATCCGGCGGCGGTGAGCAGGCGTGTGTAGTCCGAACCCTTGCGCTCGCGTCCCTCCGTCTGCACCAGCATGTTGAGCGAGTACAGCTGCGCCGTCAGCGGACCGCTGTCATCCTCATGAAGAAGAGCTTCCACCAGCAGCACACCTCCACCTGCACATCACACACAACACACTCTCAGTTCACATTATTATTATTAAATTATCCATGTTTGTGGACATACATACATCCTTCCATACATACATACATGGATCCATCCATACGGATGTGCATGTATGTATGTATGTATGTATGTATGTATGTATGTATGTATGGATCCATGTATGTATGTATGTATGTATGGATGGATCCATGTATGTATGTATGTATGTATGTATGTATGTATGTATGTATGTATGTATGCATGTATGTATGCATGTATGGATGGATCATGTATGTATGCATGTATGTATGGATGGATGGATCATGTATGTATGCATGTATGTATGTATGGATGGATCATGTATGTATGCATGTATGGATCCATGTATGTATGCATGTATGTATGTATGTATGTATGTATGTATGTATGTATGTATGGATGGATGGATCATGTATGTATGTATGTATGTATGTATGCATGTATGCATGTATGCATGTATGCATGTATGGATGGATGGATGGATCATGTATGTATGCATGTATGGATCCATGTATGTATGTATGTATCCATGTGTGTATGTATGGATGGATCATGTATGTATGTATGTATGTATGGATGGATCCATCCATGTATGTATGTATGTATGCATGTACGTAAGGATGTATGTATGTAAGGATGGATGGATGGATCATGTATGTATGCATGTATGGATCCATGTATGTATGTATGTATGTATGTATGTATCCATGTATGTATGCATGTATGTATGTATGTATGCGTGTATGTATGGATGGATCATGTATGTATGGATGGATCCATCCATGTATGTATGTATGTATGCATGTACGTAAGGATGTATGTATGTAAGGAAGGATCATGTATGTATGTATGTATGTATGTATGTATGTATGCATGTATGGATGGATCATGTATGTATGCATGTATGGATGGATGGATGGATCATGTATGTATGCATGTATGGATCCATGTATGTATGCATGTATGTATGTATGTATGTATGTATGTATGTATGTATGTATGTATGTATGTATGTATGTATGTATGTATGGGTCCATGCATGTATGGATGGATCCATGTATGTATGTATGCATGCATGTATGGATGGATGGATCATGTATGTATGTATGTATGTATGTATGTATGTATGTATGCATGTATGGATGGATGGATGGATCATGTATGTCTGCATGTATGGATCCATGTATGCATGTATGTATGCATGTATGTATGTATGTATGCATGTATGTATGTATGTATGTATCCATGCATGTATGTTCGTATGTATGTATGTATGTAAGGATGTATGTATGTAAGGATGGATCATGTATGTATGTATGTATGTATGTATGTATGTATGGATGCATGTATGTATCCATGCATGTATGTTCGTATGTATGTATGTATGTATGTATGTATGTAAGGATGTTTGTATGTATGTATGTATGTATGGATGGATGGATGGATGGATGGATGGATGTATGTATGTATGTATGGATGGATGTATGGATGGATCATGTATGCATGTACGCATGTATGGATCCATGTATGTATGTATGTATGTATGGATCCATGTATGTATGTATGTATGTATGTATGTATGTATGTATGTATGTATGCATGTATGTAAGGATGGATCATGTATGTATGTATGGATGTATGCATGTATGGATGGATCCATGTATGTATGTATGTATGTATGTATGTAAGGATGTATGCATGTATGCATGTATGTATGTATGTATGTATGTATGTATGTATGCATGTATGCATGTAGGGATGGATCATGTATGTATGTATGTATGTATGGATGGATCCATCCATGTATGTATGTATGTAAGGATGTATGTATGTAAGGATGGATCATGTATGTATGTATGTATGTATGTATGTATGTAAGGATGTTTGCATGTAAAGATGGATCATGTATGTATGTATGGATGTATGTATGTATGTAAGGATGGATCATGTATGTATGTATGTATGTAAGGATGTTTGCATGTAAAGATGGATCATGTATGTATGTATGGATGTATGTATGTATGTATGGATGGATCCATGTATGTATGTAAGGATGTATGTATGTATGTATGTATGTATGTATGTATGTAAGGATGGATCATGTATGTATGTATGCATGTATGTATGTATGTTTGTATGTATGTATGTAAGGATGTATGTATGTAAGGATGTATGTATGTAAGGATGGATCCATGTATGTATGTATGTATGTATGTATGTAATGGATGGACATTATTAGTTCATGACAGAGTTCAGGTCATGACATTCAAGATGAAGTAGAAGTATGTAAAGGATGCTAAAGTGTACTTATAAACAAAGCCTAACATATTTACCCCAACTTAACCTTTTACATCTTTACAATATATATTTTTTTAATATACCATTTTTACAAATGAGGATGTAATGGAGAAATCAACCCCATAATGTAAATGGTGTCATTATTGCCCCAGCCTGAGTGGATGATGGTGGACTGTCCCTTTAAGAGGGGGTTTGAGGTGAGAGCCTCATGTTGTTGTCAGCGGATGAATTATATAATGAGCTCGTGGCGTTTGTGCTGGTGTTGTTCGGCAGGTTGAGCCGCTCAGAGGCCAGAGATTCTGACGAGTGTTTTGTTGACATTTGCTCATCTTCATAGAGTCAAGAAGCAGCAGCCCTTCAGACATTAACACACACACAGTGTTTGTGAGTGTGTGTGTGTGTGTGTGTGTGTGTGTGTGTGTGTGAGTGAGTGTTTTTGTGAGTGTGTGTGTATTTTTGTGTGTGTGAGAGTCTGTTTTTGTGAATGTGTGTGTGTGTACCTGCTCTACAGGACTGGTAGATCTTGACCAGCAGCTCCACACTCCTCTGGTCAGTCCAGTCATGCAGAATCCGGGCCAGGATGTAGAGATCGGCCTGCGGGAGCGCGTCCTTGAAGAAGTCACCTGTCAGAGACACACACAAGATCTGATACAAACTCTACTAACGCAGGGGTCGCGACCTGTGACACGCGTGACAATCACTGACACCTGAAAAAATAAAAAGAGGTTTGTGTGTTTCATTTAAATAAATTTGTCTTGTTTTCCTGCACAAACATCTAAACATTCTTGAACCAAAATACATTTACTGGAGAAGCAAAATGACAAGATATTTTTCTCAAAACAAGAACAAATATCTGAACAATACTTGCTTCATTTTGATTCATTTTCAGAAAACAAGACTTAAAATCTTTAAAAAAAAGTGCCAAACTCACACACACACACGTCTGGTGCGCTATTTTTATGGGGACTCTCCATAGACGTAATGGTTTTTATACTGCACAAACGGTATATTCTATCCCCTTACACTAACCCTACCGCTAAACCTGCCCATCTTTATGCATTTTTACATTTTTAAAAGAACTCATTCTGAATGATTAATAAGCTTTTGTACCCATGGGGACCTCAATTTATGTCCCCACAGTGACATGAGTCCCCATGAGTCTGTGTGCATTCAGGTTGAAGTCCCCACTGGGATAGAAAACATGTACACACTCTCACACACACACACACACACACACTCGCTCGCACACACACACACACACACACACACACACTCACACTCACACTCACACTCGCTCGCGCACACTCTCTCTCTCTCTCACACACACAAATAATCTCTCTCTCACCCCCCCCCCCCCACACACACACACACACACACACACACTCTCTCTCTCACACACACACACACACAGCATTCTGCATTTTTAAATTTTTAATAAAACATTGTTTAGTATGTTTTTAAAGCTATTTTTATTATGAGGACATGTTTACTCTTACCACGTTTACGTTGTAATACCAGTGTAATACCCATGTCATTATGCAAATTTGTGTCCTCATAAATCACATAAACATGCACAGACACACACACACTCACATTCTCTCTCACACACACACACTGCAACACACACATTCCCACTCAGTCACACACACACACTCTCTCTCACACACACACACACACTCACACTCTCACTCTCTCACGCACACACTCACTCTCTCACACACTCTCTCACACACTCTCTCACACACTCTCTCACACACTCTCTCACACACTCTCTCACACACTCTCTCACACACTCTCTCACACACTCTCTCACACACACACTCACACACACACTCACACACACTCACACACACTCACACACACTCACACACACTCACACACACTCACACACACTCACACACACTCACACACACTCACACACTCTCTCACACTCTCTCACACTCTCTCACACTCTCTCACACTCTCTCACACACTCTCTCACACACACACCCACTCTATCACACACACACACACACTCTATCTCACACACACACACACTCATTCACTCTCTCTCTCTCTCTCTCTCTCTCACACACACACACACACTCACACGTACCTTCACAGAAGGAGATCCGCTCATCCTGCTCCGACACAAAGTGCTGTCGGGATGTCCGCACAACCTTGGGAAGGTCAAAGATGGTCACGGTTGATTTGGGGTAGGCAGACACACACTGTTTGGCCAGTGCGCCGCTACAGCCTGATGGGAAGAGTGGGAACAAACGTTATGTGAGGTTCAACACCTCGGGCCACACATTAATATTCTTGAGTTATGTCACCCGCAACCATCTGGACCCTCCGGCTGCGGCACATGCCCGCGTCGCAAGCGTGTTCAGGACAAGATGCTGCGCTGTCCTGGAGGAGAAACTTTCATCCTGACATTTAAAGGGATAGTTCACCATGAAACTAATATTCTGACACATTGCCACACACACACTCTCACACACTCTCTGTCTCTCTCTCTCTCTCTCTCGCACACACACAAACACACACACACACACTCTCTCTCTCTCACATACACACACACTCCCTCACACACACTCTCACACGCTCTCTCACACACTCTCTCACACTCTCTCTCTTACACACACACGCACACACACACACACACACTCTCTCTCTTACACACACACGCTCTCTTGTCACATACTTTCTCTCTCTCACACACACTCACACATACTCTCTCTCCCTCTCTCTCTCACACACACACACTCAAACAAGCACACACAGTCACACACACAGACACACACTCTCACAACATAGACCGACACACACACACACACACACACTCACAACAGAGACACACACACACACAAGACAAAAACACATCAGAAGACACTCGTATTTGCAGTGTTTGTCATCTTCCTGTTGGAATGTCACATCAAACAGCCAGAGATGAAGTAAGTGAGAGTGTGTGTTAGTGGCACGCAGATGGAGCAGCTGCGCTGTGAGGCTCGTCTGCGTCGAGCTCAATCTCACGGCCTCATTAGCGCCCGACACTCGACATGTTAATGCCGTCTTGTCATCATTAGTCCTAACAACAGCAGTCCTACAGGTGTCGGCCTGATGATTCCTCAGACTCCACACACACCTCTACAAATCAGTGCTGTCCACGCAGTGAGCGCGATTAAAGCCGACACAGACCTCGCCTCTTCAATAATTGAAGGGAACTCTTTTACTTCATGGAAGCAAAGGAAAGCTGGCGTGACATTTCAACACACACACACACACACACACACACACACACACAGATCATCATGCACATGTTAGATCACAGTCTTCTTTTTTTATAAATCAATATTATGACAAAAAGTTGAAATTGGCATACTAAACTGAAATCAAAGTCACAATTATGACATAATAAAACTAAATTATTTCTTAAAAAGTCAAAATTGACAAGTGTCAAAATTATGACAAAAAGTTAAAATTATTACTTAATTTAGTTGTCATTATTTTGACTAAGTAATAATTTTGAATTTGTATGTCATAATTTTGTTTTTTAAGTCATAAATTTGACAGTAATAATTGTAACTTTTTGTCATAATTTTGACACTTGTCAATTTTGACTTTTTATAACAAGTTGAAATTGAATCCAAAATTATGACATAAAAATTCTAAATTATCACTTAAAATATCATATGATGACTTAAAAAGTCAATATTGACAAAAGTCAAAATTGTGACAAGTCAAAATGATGACAAAAAGTTAAAATTATGACATAAAAATTCACAATTATTACTTAAGTTTAGACTTAAAAAGTCAAAATGATGACAAAAAGTTAAAATAAATGACATAAAATTGAGATTTAAAGAGTCGAAATTTAAACCGAAATTATGACATAAAAAGTCAAAATGATTACTTATAAAGTCATAATTATGACAGTCAAAATTTGACAAAGTTAAATTACACTAAATTGAAATTATGACTTAAAAAGTCAGAATTATGACATAAAAAAATCTAAATTATTACTTAACATGTCATAATGATGATTCAACATTGATAATAGTACGACATTATATCAGAATGATTTGTGAAGGATCATGTGACACTGAAGACTGGAGTAATGATGATAAATTCAGCTTTGATCACAGGAATAAATTACACTTTACTATATATTCACATAGAGAACAGCTGATTTACACTGGAGTCATATTTCACTGCTTTACTGTATTTATGATCAGATAAGAGATTTATTTTAAAAACATTAACAAATCTTACTGACCCCAATTGTTTGAATGGTAATGTGTATAATACAAATACAATATGGTACATCACTGTTGTTTATGCATTTTGTGCAATTGTAGTCATAGTAATTAAATATGGTACTAATAAATTGCGATATTTGATTTTAAGAGCATTTTTGTTGCGTTTCTCAGTGTTGAGTGTGAAATCAGAATCGGACACAGACACAGAATCAGCTCCACAGCGCCATCTGGTGGATTCTTTGCCATTTTATCCTCAAAACTGTCGGTAAGTGCCTGTGGTAGTAAGGCAAGCCGTTTTAACATTTAATCCTTAAAACATACTAGTATCTATTTTTATGCTACTAGTACTTACTTAGATTCTAATATCTATTCCATTAGGTAATAGTACTTATTCTTTTGGTAAATAGGTAAAAATAGATGAGAACAGATCATAGTATGATTTAAGGATTAAATGTTAATGGGGCTTGCCATACTGATGCAGATACCTGATGTTACAGCATCATCTCTTAGGCTCTGGTTTAGTAAAAGGTTTGCACACACACACACTAAAAACTAGGGCTCTGGTTAGCATGACCAGTTAACTCCTGCTGGCAGAAAGCATCCTTCTCCATTGACCATCTGTGTATAAATCATGTGAGAAGCGTCTTACCTCCGAGATCACAGACGCATCTGAACGGAGACAGATCGAACGCGGTGATGACGTCCCGGCCACAGATGTTCCAGATGGAGTTCATCAGCTGCATGAACTTCACCATCTCCTCATCAGACCTGAAACACACACATCAGCTCGTAACACACCTGAAGAACAGTGTTTTCTCACTTGAATCAATTGTTCGGGTCATTTTTGAATCGCAAAGTTTAGGATTCACATAAACAGAGCTTTCAGAATCAGATCGGTGCATGGAAACATACAAACTGTATTATTTGGGAACAAGAAAACAAGCTACAACCACCAGACTCAGACCTTCAGACTCCGTATGCTGTATATTTTCAAACTGATCCAATTTACAACTTTCGTTAAATGGACGAACAAACCTAAGAGAAGTCCCATAGACTTTCATTGAGGGGGGTCAAAACTTTTGTACAATAAGACTTAAAGAGTACCTAAGCTGCCAATCACTAGCAAAGCTTAACTATCCTAGGACAACATGCTAAAAAATGCTAGCAACATGCTAATCCATGTTAGCAACATGTTAGCAAAGTGCTTAATCATGCTAGAAACATGGTAAATCATGCCACCAACATGTTAAAACATGCTAGTAACATGCTAATTCATGCTAGCAATGTGCTAATCAAGCTAGCAACATATTAATGATGTGCTTAATCATCTTAACATGTTAGCAATGTGCTAAATCATGCTAGAAACATGTTATCAAAATGTTAAACCATGCTAGAAGCATTATCAAACATGATAAATCATGATAGCAAACATGCTAGTAACATGCTAATTAATGTTAGCAATGTACAAATCATGCTAACAATGTGATAAATTATGCTAGCAACATGCTTAACCATGTTAGAAGAATGCTAGCAAAATGTTAACCAACATGTTCAAACATGTTAGTAACAGCCTAATTAATGTTAGTAATGTGCTAATCATGCTAGCAATGTGATAAATCATGCTAGGAAAATGCTAGCAATGTGATGAATCATGCTATCAACACAATAGTAACATGCTAAGTAATGCTAGCAATGTGATAATGCTAGCAACATGCTACAAATTTGGTAAATCATGCTAAGAACATGCTATCAATGTGTTATACCATTCTATAAACATGTTAGCAAACATGCTAAATCATGCTATCAAAATGATAAAACTGTCAATTCAAGTTAGCTGCATGTTTAATCATATTAGAAACATGTTAAATTATGTCAGAAAAATGTTAATATTAATCATGTGTGTTAACAATATGGTAATTATACTAGTTAAGTAATAATTGTGTTAACAACAGGTTAAAACATGCTAGAAACATGTTAAATCATTATAGCAACATGATAATCATGGTAGCAATGTGGTAAATAATGCTAGCAACATATTAACAATGTGTTAATCATCTTAGCAACAAAATGCTAAGTCATGTTAACAAAATGTTAAATTATGTTATCAATGTGCAAGCAACAAATGCTAAAACATGCTAGCAATGTGTTAAAGCACACTAACAACACGCTAATTCATACTAGCAACATGTTAATCATGGTAACAACATGCTAGCGACATGTTAAATCTTGTTAGCAATATGTTAATACATGCTAATGATGTGCTTTTCAGTAATTTCAAACTTTCAGGCAAGGCTTTGTCAAGCCAACATCAGCGTTTGTTCACAAACTTGACTCATTTAGTTAATAATACACTAGCACTGTTCCAGTGGACTCGTGTGCAGCCGCTCTCACACTAGCCAAATAAACCAAACCAACAGCTCTAAATCACCTTTAA
This sequence comes from Rhinogobio ventralis, assembly GCA_039654625.1. Classification (NCBI taxonomy): domain Eukaryota; kingdom Metazoa; phylum Chordata; class Actinopteri; order Cypriniformes; family Gobionidae; genus Rhinogobio; species Rhinogobio ventralis. The sequence continues at coordinate 1,895,755 of CM077197.1, forward strand.
TTGACTCAGTGCTCATGTGGACATCAGGGGCAGAAGGTGAGCGACAGCGTAAACAAACGCCGCCCAGGTCTGGGTCTGTTCTGATGTCCAGGACTCACAACAAGTTTGATCCAATTCATACTGTCGCATTCCAGGACCCAAATGTCAAGCTTTTCATATGAGAGTCGCCCGCGGGCATCCCGACTGTGATTAGTCACCGGCTCGAGCAGTAACCTTGACTTTACAAACACTGAAGTGGACAGCTCAGCAGGAGCCACTGGCGCTTAAGATCTGTTCAATCTCTAGCATCTTCTGCTCTGGAGATCTGAAGCTCTGGGCTGAACTCACCAAACACTGCGTGTCTGTCCTGGACGCACAAACGTCTCTGAGGAGAACAAACAATCAGATGGTGTTTGTACAGTCAGCTCAGGTACTCCCTAAAATAAACACCCCAGCAACCACCTAGAACAACCTAGCAACCACATAGCAACACCTTAGTAACCGCATTGCAATCTATTAATATTTAAGCTTTTTAAATTTGTCTTGACTCAAGTTCTTACGCTCTGGAGTCTCTGATTGTGATTGTGCTGATGTGTGATCGCAACAGGCTAAGATCTTGAGGATTGATCATTGCTGCGTCCCAATTCGCCTACTTATACTACGACCTAAAAGTATGTACTCTTTTTGTGAAGAAAAAGTACATAATTATGAGTGTGTAGCAGAAGAGTATGCAAGCTGTGGGACATACTACTTCATCATCTATAACTCTGTTGCTTAGTTACGTGCATCACGTCACCGTTTAAACTGGCCTGTCAATCATCGTCAGGGTTCAAATCCTCCACATTTATCGGTATCGGAGAGAAATGTAGTATCACGCTGATCTGCCATTTGTGGGTCTTTAATGCAGAGACTCTCCTCATGTGTTTGCAGTTTAAATTTAATGATGCATTTAAACGTTAAAAGTTCACAGTGCTGCTGCAGGTGAAATATAATGTGATGACATTGAATAAATATCTTTTCGTCAG
>CM077197.1:1899258-2016758 GCA_039654625.1 Rhinogobio ventralis
ATGTTTCTCTGTCTCCTAGGAAAACAAATTAGTGTCATTGTACAATAAGGTTAAACATTTTAACATTACTTTATGTATGAGGCAAAAATGGTCCTTCCTCAGTATTTTTGTCTTGTCTAGTACAAATATCTAAACATTCTTAACCCTCATCCATCCCTCAAATCAGTCAATCACTCAAATTCTTCACATTCTTTCAACTTAAAGGTGCAGTGTGTGATTTTTAGCAGCATCTAGTGGTGAGGTTGTGAATTGCATCCCCCACCGCTCACCCCTCCCTTTCGGAGCACATAGAGAAGCTACAGTGGCCGACACAGGACAAAAATCTCGTCGTCAGAGAGTGCAGAGAGGGACTAGTGTAGAGCAGTTTGTCTGTTTAAGGCCACTGTAGAAACATGACAGCACAAAATGGTGACTTTACTGTAAAGGGACCCGCTGTGTGTGTAGATAGAAACGGCTCATTCTAAGGTAATAAAAACATAATGGTTCATTATGTAAGGTCTTTATACTCCACTGAAAACATAGTTATGTATATTATATTGCATTTCTGTCAATAGATCCTCATAAATACTACACACGACACCGTTAAATTCAAAATAACTCAACATTTCATGCATTACCCTGTTAATTCAGCTCAAAATATCTCACATTGGGGGCCTCTGCCGACCTTTTGTATAATAATAATAATAATAATAACATAAGATGATATTTCATAGCTCTATATGAAGCAAATGAGCTGTTCCGCTGGGTCCTAAAGTCAGTTCTCATCAGTATGTATTCAGATATACATGTAGACATTATAAAATCTTTTTTTTTTTGGTAGTTTAGTTTTAATTTTGAGGATTTTTTAGGTTTTTCTATGTGTTCTGAAGCATTCCTCGCATTCCATTCATTCCTAAAGGGGGTCAAATTGACCCGCGAGGGACTGATTTGTCACTTTTTTTAATTTAAATTTTTTTTGTATTCATGGTTCAAGAGTGACAAAAGTCCTAATGTCTTGGACAAGCCGATGAACACTTAATTTTTTATATTAAAAAAATATATATTTCGAGTCAAAATGACCGCACAGATGAGGGAATTGTATATCGAAATATGATAGACAAATAAAATGATACTTAAGGGGGATTTGACTCAACTTTGAGGATAAAATGTTCACTTGCTGCCTAATATATCCCACCCACTAACAGGTGCCGTGATGAAGAGATAATCAGTGTTATTCACTTCACCTGTCAGTGGTCATAATGTTATGCCTGATCGGTGTAGCTGTGCTGCACTGTGATTGTCACAGCTGAAGGGCATTGTTACGCTCAACTGTATGCACAATACAGCACAGCTCAAGTTTTCATCGCTGTTATAAAACAGCACCCTGAGCCAGCAACTTTTTTTTTCATGGTGAAGAGCTACTAACCTTTTTTAAAGGAGAAAAGCAAAGAAAGCAGCATTTGCTTACTGTTTTAAATATCAGTCATATTGCTCACTTTCTTCATTCCAGGTGGCTCATGTTGTTATAAAAATATTTGGCATTGGAATGACCAGGTTAAGATGATGTATAAGCCCACTTTGCTCATGCACTGACTTGTTCGCTAAGCTGAACAGCCAATCAGAATGATTTCTATTCTCTATTCAACATGCTCAATTGGTGCAAAAAAAACAAAAAAAACAAAAACAAGGAGGTCTAAATGGTCCCGATTGGTCAGAACACACTGCAAAAACTAGGCTGGTCAACACTCAACATTGGACTGATGTTGGTCAACGGCCGGCTTGGTGTGCCAGGGCCTATAAGCATAAAAGGGTAGATGTATAACAGGGTGGCCTATTACAGGGGGGCATTTTCGTAAAGTTTGGAAAACAGGTAAAGGAAAACAGAGCGGGGTCTAATCTCTCGTACATTCTCAAAAATGTGTCCATTTCCCCAACTGGCCACACCCCCACCTGACTACCGTCTAACTAAACACATTGACATCATAGGTTCAGCCCACATCATTACATCATTAGGGGAAAACAAAATCTTACATAATTACATATAAATTCATATACATATAACATTTAAACAAAATAACTCACAGGCTCCCAGACCTTAATTGTCCATTAAAGGGCAATTATTATCTATTCTAGTCAGAGATCCAGTTTGTTTGTCCAACTTTTTTCTGTCTGCTGCTGTACAAAAATACTAGGAATTGCTGTAGCTCTGTTTTATATGTGAATACAAAAGCAAAGGCTATTTCACTTTAAAGAGTTCAGCGAAAGCCTGTCTCAGTATCCTTACGGCAACTACATTGCTACACTGCTTTCTGCTGCATAAATGCATTCGCTAGCTGCTAATACGCTTAGTAATTCACTCTAAGCATTAAAACAGAGCTGTTGACATGAACACCTGAATTAAACCTTGTGTGGTTACTTCATAATGATATGATGAAGCAGACTACACAAAAACGCATTGTGACATGGCATAGAACCAATGTACTTATCTTAGATGTTGATTTTCAGAGGGTTACTGAAAGCGTGCTGCACTGCTAAGGCAAATGCTACGCAGAGTATTTGAAGGTTGTGCACACAAGCTCATTGGCTACTGATACAGCAAGAACCAATCACCTGTGCCGTAAAGATGACGATGTGATTACGAACAGGTAAATAAAGGACCTATTAGCCTGCGCCATCTAGAGTTTCATGACAGAACTTTGTATTTGTTCTTGTTTTAAGCAAAAACAAGACTTAATATGTTTAGTCATTTTGCTTCCCCAGTAAATGCATCTTGATTTAAGAATGTTTAGATATTTGTGCTGGAAAACAAGACAAAAATATACAGCGCAAAAACATCATTTTTGCAGAGTATGAAGGAAATGAGAGTTTGGACATAAGAAATGTAATTAATTGTCAGATTTTCATATGATGATCAGCTTGAAGAGGTTTAATTTCTCAAATTTTCTAGGAGTCTGATGCACCTGTAACTGCAGATGGAGCTGCTGTAATATGTTGTTGATCAGTGAAAGGTGTGTTTGCGGTACCTGGTCCGTTAGGGTGTGTGTGTGCGGTCAGAAGCTCCAGGCCGACACAGGCCGACAGCAGGCGTTCAGTGCCGTCCTCACTGGTGCTCAGAGCCTGAGCCAGCTGTGCCGCAGACATCGGCTGTGGAGACGCATTCAGCAGCTCAAACACTCCCAGCTCACAGGCGGAGAACAGAGTCTGACAACAACACAGTCAGTCACTGCAGGAAATCCGGCTTGTGTTCCAGCACAAACATCTAAACATTCTTAAAGGATTAGTTCACTTCAAAATGAAAATTTCCTAATAATTTACTCACCCCCATCTCATCCAATATGTTCATGTCTTTCTTTCTTCAGTCGAAAAGAAATTAAGTTTTTGGAGGAAAACATTCCAGGATTTTTCTCCTCACCATAGACTTCAATGGCGACCAACGGTTGAAGGTCCAAATCAATGCAGTTTCAGAGGAAGGGCTTCAGAGGCTCTGCACGATCCCAGACGAGGAATAGGGTCTGATCTAGCCAAACCATTGGACATTTTCTAAAAAAAAATAAACATTTATATACTTTTTAACCTCAAATTCGGTGTTGTTATTCTTCATGACGTATGATGTCATCACATGGGAAAGGTCACGCATGTGACGTACGTGGAAGTACCGACCCAGTGTTAAAATGTTTATTTTTTTTAGAAAATGTCCGATGGTTTGTCTGGATCAGACCCTATTCCTCTGGGATCATCAGAGCCTCTGAAGCCCTTCCTCTGAAACTGCATTGATTTGGACCTTCAACCGTTGGTCGCCATTGAAGTCTATGGTGAGGAGAAAAATCCTGGAATGTTTTCCTCAAAAAACGTAATTTCTTTTCGACTGAAGAAAGAAAGACATGAACATCTTGGATGAGATGGGGGCGAGTAAATTATTAGGAAATTTTCATTTTGAAGTGAACTGATCCTTTAACCCTTCTAAGCTATTCAGGGTCTGTTTGACCCCAAATGACATTTGCTGAGATAAAAAAAAAATGTCCTTCATCTAAACGGCTTGACTTGATGTCGTGGTTGGCACTTGCTAGCTCTACAAACAAAAAAATTCATTGGAATGATATCTAGTTGTATGTTAATGTGGAAAAAAAAATCACACTCCAGAGACCCCAGACTGATGTGATTTTGTAACATAATAATGTTTTTTTTTTTTTTTTAAACAAATGTAATATCACTCAGTTTATTAACGTTTTTACTCTACATTTGTGCAGTGTTAGGGGGATTTAAGGATTTTTTCTTCAATTTATATAAATAAATTAAAAAAAATTATAGACATTAATGGGAGACTATATCATTGTAAAAAATCATTGTTTGGTGATACCAAAACACTTGTTATTTGAATTGTAAAAGTGTCTTCAATCTTCTATTAAACCATGGCACTTTGTCTATGTTATCTCCATGAATAAAAATGAGAAATGTGGATCTTTTTTTAAAGCGAATTTTACATTATAATTTTTTTATAAAAAACAATTTTTTTTAAATATGTTTTTTAATTTATATAAATAAATAAAAAATAATACATGAAATCTCACAAACACTACACAAATGTAGAGTAAAAACATTAATAAAGTAAGTAATATTAGTTAAACAAGACACAATATCTGCCAATGGGGTCAGAAAAATAATCTTGTTTTCTTTTTGAATCAAGTTTATTTTTCTGCCCTCACTGGCAGATATTTGTTCTCACTACTGCAACTCTATCATCTAAAACTGCTTTAAATATCATTTTCTCATTGTATAATAACAGTAGATACGGATGACATCCTGACGCGTTTTATGTGCTCATATTTATTTGATCTAAATTCACGTCAGTGTTTTTTTTTTAATAAGTGGTAATACATATTGACATGCATATAAGCATATAAAACATGCACTTTATATAGAGTTTAATCTAAAATCTTGATGTTGAATTAAGTTTATTGTACACTAGCAGTCAAAAGAGTTTTAATGTTTTTAAAAGAGTTTTGTCTGCTCAACAAAGATCTCGTTTATTTAATCAAAAATACAGTAGAACAGTGAAATATGACTCCAGTGTAAATCAGCTGTTCTCTATGTGAATATATAGTAAAGTGTAATTTATTCCTGTGATCAAAGCTGAATTTATCATCATTACTCCAGTCTTCAGTGTCACATGATCCTTCACAAATCATTCTGATATGAGGAGAAACATTTATAATTATTATCAATGTTGAAAACAGCTTCAGATGTTCAGACTGAAGACTGGAGTAATGATGATAAATTCAGCTTTGATCACAGGAATAAATTACACTTTACTATACATTCACATAGAGAACAGCTGATTTACACTGGAGTCATATTTCACAATTTTTACTGTATTTTTGATCCAATAAAAACAGCCTTGGTGAGCAGAAGAGACTCTTTCAGAAACATTAAACTTAATCTTAATTATTCCTAAAATTTTGACTGCTAGTGTGGACACACGTTTCCATCTCAATGCATTAAAGCAATGAAAGTTGCTTTGGACAGACGCGTCTGCTGAACGCCTGAAGGAAAATGTTTTACCTTCGACACCAGGAATCCCTCCATGTACTCCAGGATCTTCCTCGGGTACAGCTCCTCGTCTGCAGTGGCCATGTTCAGCAGCGTTTCTCCGTCTGTGTGTGAAACACTGAGCTCACGGCTTTACAGAGACGTAATCAGATTACACAGATTACACACGTCCAGATTGAATGGACACAGAGAAGTGCTTTTAATTCAGACCTCAACATGTATTACTCTGAAAGCAAGAAGCTGCTTATTCACTGACGTTTCAGCAGATGGAGATCCATCAAAACAACAGGATCACCCAGAGCTCAGAAAGATAAAACACAGACACATAACAGGCAACGTGAAGACTGATGAATCAAAAAAATTGGGAAAAACACTGTAAAAATGATGCTTATCCTGTATTTCTGTCTTTTTTTCCAGCACAAATATCTAAACATTCTTAAATCAAGACACATTTAGATGAGAAATGACTGAAGATATTAAGGCTTGTTTACTGAGAAAAATCATTAAAATGAAGTGAGTTTATGCTTTGAAACGTAATATCTGCCAATCAACTTAATTCAACTTAATTCACTAGCAGATATTTGTTCTTATTTTAAGCAAAAACTCACTTAATTTTAATTATTTTTTCTGAAAATAAGAACGTAAATGTATCTTGATAAATGTTTAGATATTTGTACTGGAAATCAAAACAGAAATACAGAGAAAGAACAATTTTTGCAGTAAAAATATCACTTTTTAAACCCATATTAAACAGCTCTAGAATACTGTGCCACTTTGCAGTCAAATATTTTTGCATAAAATATAAGTTAATATACTAATGTTTGCATAAACTCCAGATAACTCAATTCTGATTGGATATGCTGCATTTGGAGATTTGTAAAATGCAGATAAGATTAATGCTGCATTTCTTAACAACCATAAAATGACAAATTTACACTAATGAACTGTATTAATATTCATAAGCCATAATCTTTTTACCACACTTCACGTCATTCACCTTGTCTTTTTTCTTTATAATGTATTTAATATAAACTCTGTGAACTAAACAGATACATCAATGTGAATCTAACAAATATAAGATAATAAAGTTTAAAACTCATTTTAGCAAATGTGCATTAAGAAACAGTTCTATAGAGTGCTGTAGCGTTTAATTAAATCCTAAAAATGTCAAATTAAAATAATTTTAAAAAATAACACTCACTAAAAAAAGAATATTATAATAACATTAATAAATATTTAATTTGTTTACCTGCATGTTAAGTGACATCAGAGAACATGTGAATTATTGAAATATTAACTTAAAATCTAAGGGGAACTTAAAGTAAATATTAAATATAATACCAGATTATTAAAGCTGAAGTATGACATTATTTGAACATGATACACTATTAGTTTAACTGAGCAGCTTTTGACTCGATGAGTGTTTTTGTAATTACATTTGTGCAGAAATTACACACTTTTCAGCTTTAAAGCGTAACTTCGATGATTTTTAACCTGCGTTGTATTGTTACTGTCGGCAGTAAATTTACAATGTTTACTCATTTTCTGTTACATGGACCGAGAAATTCACATTAATTTGTCACCCTAAGGTTTGCCGGAAGACGTGTTTTGACTCTCTCGTGAAAAGATTACACTTCCTCATGTTTGTATCTCCGCCCACGGACAGTCGGATTGGCAGAGGGTTATTAACAAAACTGTTATTGTTAGAGGTTTATCACTGAAAATCGTACTTGCTCTACTCTTAGCATTACAGTAAAAATGGAGAACAATAGCAACAGCTTTCTTAACTGTACGCGATGACGTTTTGCTGACGAAACGGCAGTTTTCCATCCGTTTGGCCTAAAACACTGTTCACTGTCATCCAGTTTGAAACGTTCACTAAACACAAAGTTTTACATATCGTCTGTCACGGTGTTCTCTCCATATTTACGATTCTTCGCTGCCTACAACGCGCTGGATCCTTCACTGGAAACCGACTGTAACTCACTCCTGTTAAACATTTACTCGCACCCGGGAACAATGCAAGTCAACACCATTATGACTAAAAGTTTGCTAATAAGTATTTCCTACTAAAGCAAGGCGCTATTTCACTGTTAAAGTCCCACTGAAGTGCCTTGAAACACGCAGCGTTATTCAATGTGTTGACATAATTTCCACTGAAACAGGAAGACAGGGAGGGGCACATCAATCAGCTCCTCCCCCTTTTTAAAATAGCCAATAGCGTTTAGTTTATATCACAGCTCGCCCAGAGCCACTGAATCATTCCCTATCCCCTATATAGTGCACTGTCTGAATCATTCCCTATCCCCTATATAGTGCACTGTCTGATAGTTCCCTATCCCCTATATAGTGCACTGTCTGAATCATTCCCTATCCCCTATATAGCGCACTGTCTGAATCATTCCCTATCCCCTATATAGTGCACTTTCTGATTGTTCCCTATCCCCTATATAGTGCACTGTCTGATCATTCCCTATCCCCTATATAGTGCACTGTCTGATTGTTCCCTATCCCCTATATAGTGCACTGTCTGAATCATTCCCTATCCCCTATATAGTGCACTGTCTGAATCATTCCCTATATAGTGCACTGTCTGATAGTTCCTTATCCCCTATATAGCGCACTGTCTGAATCATTCCCTATTCCCTATATAGTGCACTGTCTGATAGTTCCCTATCCCCTATATAGCGCACTGTCTGAATCATTCCCTATCCCCTATATAGTGCACTGTCTGATTGTTCCCTATCCCCTATATAGTGCACTGTCTGAATCATTCCCTATCCCCTATATAGTGCACTGTCTGAATCATTCCCTATCCCCTATATAGTGCACTGTCTGATTGTTCCTTATACCCTATATAGTGCACTGTCTGATCGCTCTCATACCCTATATAGTGCACTGTCTGAATCGTTCCCTATCCCCAATATAGTGCACTGTCTGATTGTTCCCTATCCCCTATATAGTGCACTGTCTGAATCATTCCCTATCCCCTATATAGTGCACTGTCTGAATCATTCCCTATCCCCTATATAGCGCACTGTCTGAATCATTCCCTATCCCCTATATAGCGCACTGTCTGAATCATTCCCTATCCCCTATATAGCGCACTGTCTGATCGTTCCCTATCCCCTATATAGTGCACTGTCTGATCATTCCCTATCCCTTATATAGTGCACTGTCTGAATCATTCCCTATCCCCTATATAGTGCACTGTCTGAATCATTCCCTATTCCCTATATAGTGCACTGTCTGATAGTTCCTTATCCCCTATATAGCGCACTGTCTGAATCATTCCCTATTCCCTATATAGTGCACTGTCTGATAGTTCCCTATCCCCTATATAGCGCACTGTCTGAATCATTCCCTATCCCCTATATAGTGCACTGTCTGATTGTTCCCTATCCCCTATATAGTGCACTGTCTGAATCATTCCCTATCCCCTATATAGTGCACTGTCTGAATCATTCCCTATCCCCTATATAGTGCACTGTCTGAATAATTCCCTGTCCCCAATATAGTGCACTGTATGGTCGTTCCCTGTCCCCTATATAGTACACTGTATGATTGTTCCCTATACCCTATATAGTACACTGTATGGTCGTTCCCTGTCCCCTATATAGTGCACTGTATGATTGTTCCTTATACCCAATATAGTGCACTGTATGATCATTTCCTGTCCCCTATATAGTGCACTGTATGATCGTTCCCTATACCCCATATAGTGCACTGTATGATCGTTCCTTATACCCCATATAGTGCACTGCCTGATTCGTTGCCCATCCCCTATATAGTGCACTGTATGATCGTTCTCATCCCCTATATAGTGCACTGTCTGAATCGTTCCGTCCCCAATATAGTGCACTGTATGATCGTTCCCTATCCCCTATATAGTGCACTGTATGATCGTTCCCTATACCCCATATAGTGCACTGTATGATCGTTCTCATCCCCTATATAGTGCACTGTCTGAATCGTTCCCTGTCCCCAATATAGTGCACTGTATGATCATTCCCTATCCCCTATATAGTGCACTGTATGATCGTTCCCTATCCCCTATATAGTGCACTCTATGATCGTTCTCATCCCCTATATAGTGCACTGTCTGAATCATTCCCTATTCCCTATATAGTGCACTGTCTGATAGTTCCCTATCCCCTATATAGCGCACTGTCTGAATCATTCCCTATCCCCTATATAGTGCACTGTCTGATTGTTCCCTATCCCCTATATAGTGCACTGTCTGAATCATTCCCTATCCCCTATATAGTGCACTGTCTGAATAATTCCCTGTCCCCAATATAGTGCACTGTATGGTCGTTCCCTGTCCCCTATATAGTACACTGTATGATTGTTCCCTATACCCTATATAGTACACTGTATGGTCGTTCCCTGTCCCCTATATAGTGCACTGTATGATTGTTCCTTATACCCAATATAGTGCACTGTATGATCATTCCCTGTCCCCTATATAGTGCACTGTATGATCGTTCCCTATACCCCATATAGTGCACTGTATGATCGTTCCCTATACCCCATATAGTGCACTGCCTGATTCGTTGCCCATCCCCTATATAGTGCACTCTATGATCGTTCTCATCCCCTATATAGTGCACTGTCTGAATCGTTCCGTCCCCAATATAGTGCACTGTATGATCGTTCCCTATCCCCTATATAGTGCACTGTATGATCGTTCCCTATACCCCATATAGTGCACTGTATGATCGTTCCCTATACCCCATATAGTGCACTGCCTGATTCGTTGCCCATCCCCTATATAGTGCACTCTATGATCGTTCTCATCCCCTATATAGTGCACTGTCTGAATCGTTCCCTGTCCCCAATATAGTGCACTGTATGATCATTCCCTGTCCCCTATATAGTGCACTGTATGATCGTTCCCTATACCCCATATAGTGCACTGTATGATCGTTCCCTATACCCCATATAGTGCACTGCCTGATTCGTTGCCCATCCCCTATATAGTGCACTCTATGATCGTTCCCTATCCCCTATATAGTGCACTGTATGAGCGTTCCCTATACCCCATATAGTGCACTGTATGATCGTTCCCTATACCCCATATAGTGCACTGTATGATCGTTCCTTATACCCCATATAGTGCACTGCCTGATTCGTTGCCCATCCCCTATATAGTGCACTCTATGATCGTTCTCATCCCCTATATAGTGCACTGTCTGAATCGTTCCCTGTCCCCAATATAGTGCACTGTATGATCGTTCCCTATCCCCTATATAGTGCACTGTATGATCGTTCCCTATCCCCTATATAGTGCACTCTATGATCGTTCTCATCCCCTATATAGTGCACTGTCTGAATCGTTCCCTGTCCCCAATATAGTGCACTGTCTGATCGTTTCCTATCCCCTATATAGTGCACTGTATGATCGTTCCCTATACCCCATATAGTGCACTGTATGATCGTTCCTTATACCCCATATAGTGCACTGCCTGATTCGTTGCCCATCCCCTATATAGTGCACTGCCTGATTCGTTGCCCATCCCCTATATAGTGCACTCTATGATCGTTCTCATCCCCTATATAGTGCACTGTCTGAATCGTTCCGTCCCCAATATAGTGCACTGTATGATCGTTCCCTATCCCCTATATAGTGCACTGTATGATCGTTCCCTATACCCCATATAGTGCACTGTATGATCGTTCCCTATACCCCATATAGTGCACTGCCTGATTCGTTGCCCATCCCCTATATAGTGCACTCTATGATCGTTCTCATCCCCTATATAGTGCACTGTCTGAATCGTTCCCTGTCCCCAATATAGTGCACTGTATGATCATTCCCTGTCCCCTATATAGTGCACTGTATGATCGTTCCCTATACCCCATATAGTGCACTGTATGATCGTTCCCTATACCCCATATAGTGCACTGTATGATCGTTCCCTATACCCCATATAGTGCACTGTATGATCGTTCCTTATACCCCATATAGTGCACTGCCTGATTCGTTGCCCATCCCCTATATAGTGCACTCTATGATCGTTCTCATCCCCTATATAGTGCACTGTCTGAATCGTTCCCTGTCCCCAATATAGTGCACTGTATGATCGTTCCCTATCCCCTATATAGTGCACTGTATGATCGTTCCCTATCCCCTATATAGTGCACTGTATGATCGTTCCCTATCCCCTATATAGTGCACTCTATGATCGTTCTCATCCCCTATATAGTGCACTGTCTGAATCGTTCCCTGTCCCCAATATAGTGCACTGTCTGATCGTTTCCTATCCCCTATATAGTGCACTGTATGATCGTTCCCTATACCCCATATAGTGCACTGTATGATCGTTCCTTATACCCCATATAGTGCACTGCCTGATTCGTTGCCCATCCCCTATATAGTGCACTCTATGATCGTTCTCATCCCCTATATAGTGCACTGTCTGAATCGTTCCCTGTCCCCAATATAGTGCACTGTATGATCGTTCCCTATCCCCTATATAGTGCACTGTATGATCGTTCCCTATCCCCTATATAGTGCACTCTATGATCGTTCTCATCCCCTATATAGTGCACTGTCTGAATCGTTCCCTGTCCCCAATATAGTGCACTGTCTGATCGTTCCCTATCCCCTATATAGTGCACTGTATGATCGTTCCCTATCCCCTATATAGTGCACTCTATGATCGTTCTCATCCCCTATATAGTGCACTGTCTGAATCGTTCCCTGTCCCCAATATAGTGCACTGCATGATCGTTCCCTATCCCCTATATAGTGCACTGTATGATCGTTCCCTATCCCCTATATAGTGCACTCTATGATCGTTCTCATCCCCTATATAGTGCACTGTCTGAATCGTTCCCTGTCCCCAATATAGTGCACTGCATGATCGTTCCCTATCCCCTATATAGTGCACTGTATGATCGTTCCCTATCCCCTATATAGTGCACTCTATGATCGTTCTCATCCCCTATATAGTGCACTGTCTGAATCGTTCCCTGTCCCCAATATAGTGCACTGTGTGCCATTCACCATGTAGAAAATAGTACATGTGCGAACAAGTGTCTGTCTGTCTGTCTGTCTGTCTGTCTCTCTGTCTGTCTAAATGCGTTTAATTGCCTTAAAAGAAATCTCACGGTTACAAACTGCTCCAAGACTTGAAGGGTTGGAGATCCAAACACAGCTATATTAGAGGGACAATCCAGTAATCCAAAATACAGGCAACAGGTCAGAAAACAGGCAGGCAGTCCAAACACACACACACACACACACACACACACACACACACACACACACGGCTGGGAACAAAGGAAAATGGGTAATCCAAAGGCAGGCAGAGAGTCCAGAAACCAAGCGACATGCAACAGGAAACTGCTCATAGATGCAGTGTAACAACATACAAAACCTCACAGTGAAAGCTAGCGTGAACTGGGTTTATATAGGCTGGGCTAATCAAGGTTAATGATGAACAGCTGAAGATAATCATGGTTCATTAGTCCGGGCTGTGGGTTATTATGGGTAATGTAGTTCAAGATGGTGTGGCAATAGTCCAGGGTGGAGTGCCCTCTGGTGGTACTCACAGGCACTCTCACTGGTGATTGTGAAACTCACGATGCAAAAAAAAAAGGTGATGAGTCTGAAAATAGGCTTCTTTTTCATTTTACAAATATAATTTCATGTTCTTTCATTTGGTTTTAAAGTTACATGTCAAATGGTTTTAGGATTAACTGAGTTCTTGACTGGTTTTGTGATATTCACACACTTCAACTTCAGAGTTTCCAGCACAATCTACACACTTTCACCAAACGAACATGCTTTGGTTAAAGTTCCCTGTTATAATGAACAGTGACGGACAGAGCTCAGGTCAGTTAACTCTCCGTCTGCTCGGGTGTCTTTGCTCTGCTGAATAATCCTTGAAATCATAATAGAGTTGATTTCATTAAAGGCCCTTCCAGTGCCGGTGTTGTTCAGGAGCTCCATCTCATTAACACAATCCTCTTGTGCTCCTGCTTCACATTATACGCCTGAAGAACTGCTCGAGTGATTAAAACTGCAGAACCGCAGCAGTGACGTGTTCGAGTCGAGCTGATAATAAACGACAAACAACTTTCACAAACTGCAGCAGAACACATTTCTATGAGCCTTTCTTCTGTGTGTTCACAGACCAGGGCTATTATACTTAACTGAAACCTAACACATTTTTTATACTTGAAATAAAATAAACTTTAACTGAAATTAAATAAACAAAAAAACTATTTCAGCTGGTTGCTTTCTCATTTTGTGTTAAATAACTAAAACTAAAAAAAAAAAAAAAAACATTTAGACATTTAAAAAACAACAATTTGACTAAAACTTTATCTAAAATTAAAGTGAAAACAACATATATTCTAATTCAAAATATGAACAAAACTATAATATTATATTAACGATACTAAAACAACACGGTTACAGACTTGCATGAAATTCCCCACAGAAACTGGTGATTATGTTAAGATATAATATAAATGATCATATTTGATTTTATATTAATCCATTGGTGTAATCCTTTTTTTATTTTTAAAAATGTGTGTGTGCTGCTGCGCGTCCCTGTGTGTGTAATCATCAGAGTGTACGTGTGTTGTGCTCCGCCTATAGGCTCATATTACTAACACACCCTTTAAATAACACAAATACTGCACTATTGACTTTAGACAAAGATGCTCATCGACATGGCATCCTCAATGGATCCATCTCCGGCGTGATGCCTCCGATCTTTCGAATATTCCTATTTAATAATTGTTTAATCGACACGCCATCCTCAATAAACCCTGCGTGATGCCTCCGATCTTTCGAATATTCCGCTTTAATATTACTTCTGACCTATAAGGCTGCCAAAATAATAAACATACACTGTTTGTTAATTGGCCAGAGGAGAACTGGCACCCCGACTGAGCCTGGTTTCTCCCAAGGTTTATTTTTCTCCATTAGGACACCTGATGGAGTTTTGGTTCCTTGCCACTGTCGCCTCTGGCTTGCTCAGTTGGGGACACTACATTTTCAAATAAATATCCAAATAAATTTAGGTACTAAACTAAATTAACTATATCAACTACATTACTTGAATATATATGATAATTGAAATGAGCTGATGACATCACTGTTTTCTCCAGAGCGGCTGTACAGCCGAATCAAATTCTGTTCATTATTTTCCTGTTTAACACTGTGAAGCTGCTTTGAGACAATCTGCATTGTAAAAAGCGCTATATAAATAAAGCTGACTTGACTTGACTTGACTCTATCACACACCCGGCGCAATGCGTCGCCAGGCACGACAAGTGTTTTTTACTACTTTCAGCCTGACGCAGTTATCATTTCCACGTCGCACGTACACTCTGCTTATTACACACACAGGGACGTGCAGCAGCACACACACATTTTTAAATAGGATTCCTCTCTGGAGAAGCGTTCAGTCTTTCCTCATGTAAATAGTGAATCCGCTCATGGTGCGAGCACAATTGGCTTTTAAAGGGAAAGGGAGATGAGACTCTGATTGGTTTATTGCACGTTACGCCCAAAACACACCCAAGACTAGGGACAACCCTTTTGGACCATTTTTCCCGTCGTTAAACTAGCAAAAGTGGATTCGGACACGCCTGAAGTGCAACTGCGCAACCTAAATCTCTGTTATCAGGAGTGATTTGCTCAGTATCTTCTGTCACTGATTCCACTAGTTCTGTCTTTTATATTGTTCCTCTTGATTCTTCGATGGTCACAGAATTTCCCTTGTTGGACACAGTAGTGTATGAAACATGGTCTTTTCTTGTCTTATTAGATCCTTGTCCATGGCAGGACACCACACTTTACTTCAAATATTTGGTTTGGTGTCTATCATGCCTAAATGTCCTTTGTGAGGTAAATGTAAAGCTTTAGCACAGAGTGACTGTAGAAAAACAATACGTGTCGCTCTCAAGACTAGACTAGACTTGTCCAGTCACAATGAACTCATTGGCAATATGATCTGCATTCATTAAAACAACCAGTCTGTACGGCCTGTCCTACATCCCTTAATTCACTATTAGTGCTGATGCTTCCTCTACAGCCCTTGCAGTAACATTACATATGGGAACGATTCATCCATTCTGTTCTTGAATCAACACTATGCCGACTGCTTGATGTGCAATGACTTTGGTTGATGCTTTCTTGTCAGCTTAAGCCAACTTCTGTTTTAAGGCTCTTAAACTTCTGCTTTTCTCTGGTTCTCTGGCCTCGACCACAGCATGAACCCTTTCAGCCGTCAGGTCAATCCCCCTTTCTGAAAGCAGCTTTGCCATGAACTTCATATTGTCTTAATGTTGAGAATCCACAGTGTACGAGCCTCTGCTAGACTGCATGTAGTCTCTCAAATTATTACACAACCTCACCTTGTTTTTGTGTGATTTGATAAGACAGACTCTCGCTAATGTGGTGTTTATGTGGAAAATTGAATATTAAGAGAACTCTTCGATCTGTTCCTGCTCCATAAAGCCATCAGAGAAACTCTGAAATCAGTCTGAGAGGAGAAACAATTGAGACATTTGGTAAGAAATTAACAACAGATGACCTGAAGACAGAAGAGAGAGCAGAGCCGAACACTCGCAGGATCTCATGACAAGATGAAACTGTTGCTTTAAGACACTTTAACACATGTTTATTCCTGTTGAAAACTACATCAATGATCTGGAGGAAGTTGATGCCCACTGGAGCTCAAAGTGACAATGTTCAGAGCGTGAATTAATGAGCTAAAAGGAGTTATAGATGATCACATGCATTAACACTTAAAGATGTGCAGTTATTTTAGCCGACGCTGGCGTTTCACATTTCACCGCAGAGCAGCTTCACATCAGCGCATCTGCCATTTTATTACTGAAGCAGTTTTGAAGAGTTTGTCTTCTCATATTTGTGGACTGAAACCGCTGAAGATGTTTTGGACTGTTTTGTTGTGTTTGTATCTCTGGCGTCTGGATGGTGAATTTTAAATGTGTTTTTATGGCTTCAGCTGCTTCTGTTCTGATCCCATGTAATAAATGACTGGTTAAATCAGTCAGAGAGGATTAACATTCACTGTCAGGTCAGCACTGATAGGGGGCATTCAAATTCTAACGCAAACCGACAGAAAAATACAAACTCAGGAGGTGACAAACTTATTTATATACAATGTTTATACGAGAAAATCCCCCAACATGTAATCCTGGAAAAATGTGTAATCCACTACAGACACAGAAAAGAACCACAGCGGGTGCTCACAGGTTTATCCATAGATAATAAAAGATAGTAAAACTTGTAGTCAGTAGATTTGGAGGTGTCAGCATGAATCGAACTTTTTCCACTCATTTGTGCATTTCTTTATCAAAAGTAAGTTTACAAATAAAAAAAACCTCAAAAGCTTACAATGACTACAGTAATTACTAGAGTTATCATGACTCCTGAAAGATTTGGTAACACTTGAGTAATTACTATTGGGTTACTATGACCTTCACTTTAGAATTAATTATACATTATATTATTCATGTTAATTATGAACCTGTACATACATCGGCGTCGGAACCATTGTATGTGGGCGGGACAAGACCCACCCACTTTTTAAGACCAATGATATTAGACCCACTCACTTTTACCATCTCTAATTCAGCACTTGTCGGTTTACCAACTGCTGACCGATAAATACATTATTAAACGCATGTTAGATGCTTTTTTCCAATTTTCTAATATTGTCTTAATTTTTATTGAAAATAAATGCCTTTCTGATCTGATATGTGATGGGAAAAGGGAGTAGAGCAAGTTCAGCAATTCGAACCTTGGGTTGATTTGCACCAAAACATTCTGCCATGTGCTTTACCCATAGACTGTAAAAAAAAAATGGACGTAGTGTCTGTGACATCAACCGTAGGTTTCTGAAGAGAGTTTCTGAAGCCTCAAAGTCGGCCGTTGCCATCTTGTCAGCCATCGCGCCTCACTCCCGGATAACAGAAAATGGACAAAGAGGCGGGACGTGGGCGGAGCTGAGGTGACGCGATGACTAACAGACAGCAGACAAACGGCTATCCACCTGTCATTCAAGTGGCCACGCCCTTAATTATGCAGAACTTTAAGGCTGTCAATAAACAGGAAATAACAGGCAGCAGGCAGAGATGCAGGATCCAAATGCAGGGAGAATTTAATGAAAATAAACAATCAAAAACAGGACTCAGGACCAACACAAACTAGCAAAAACACAGGGAACATCATACACCTGCAACACCAAACATTAAACAACGACCGACAGAGAACAACTGCAGCACTGGGGTATATATACACAGGGGAAACCAGGTTAACAAGATAACAAGGGGAGTGGTAAATGGGAAACACCTGGGAAGACTAAATCGACATAAAAAACTACAAAGAACTACAAATTCCACAGGAACAGGACACAGAAAAGAACACGGAACCTAGGCACAAATAAACTTCAACATAAAAGTCCCACAAGTGCAAGACACAGAAGCAGATGTGACAAAGGCTTTATAGACCAAAACCACAATTTGTCCCAGGCTGTAAACATGTGTTTTTCTGCTGTAAAGTTGGGCATTTTAACATGGGGCTCAATGAGATTCTGCTCCCTACTAGAGCATTGAATTACAGCTCTGATTTGATTTTTTATTCATGCCAAGTTGAAATTAGCTTAAAAAAACTCGCTCATTTAAGAATGTGCATTTATTGCATGGACAGAGCTAGAACATAATGTAGCTAAGTGTTTAAAATGCAAATGCATAGTTCAGTTGTAACCTTGCCCTCGTTGGCTTGCTGTTAATGCTGTTAAACTGAATGTGCGAGGCAAGCTGTCTTTAAATAACAGCACTGAAATAAAAATGCGCTGTTTATCTTTTAACCAGTTTAGGGCCATTCACACAGGACACGTTTTTGCAGTTGAAAACGCGACATGCAGGTCTAGAGACACGATTTTTTTAAAAGTATGGAAGAGATGTGCGTGCAACAGTCTAGCGGCCTAGGGTAATGTTTACATTAAAAACGTTAGAAAAGTAGCGCAACGGAATAAAGAAAACATCCTGTATGGCGTTGAATTGCCCCTTTCCACGCAATTAAAGTTGCATTCATTGCTATATTAACATGTAGGCACTATTGTCACTGTTAATGATTTAGTGTCTTCCCTAATTTTGTCTGGCCCAACCAGTCGTTCAGTAAATAAGGCAGTATATTTGTACTTAATGTAAATGGCATTTACTCCAGTAAAATTTTCTTGGCGACCCACCCACATTTTTGCTTCTGACGCCCATAGTAGCTCTTAGTAGTCCTCTGGGAATTATGAAAAAATAGTGGTTACTGATAAGCTAATAGTGAACTATACCACATTCGACTGAAACATTATTACTTACTAATTTGTTAATCAGTGTTTCTGTCACAGACACGCCAGGCTCCCACGTCACAAATCTCACAGCGCACGCCTTCCCCTGAGTACTAATCACGCGCACCTGCAGTTCATCATCACAGCAATCACCCACAGTACAAAAGACACTCACACACTCTCAGTCACTGTCCGGTGTTGTTCGTATTGGGTACTTACCTTTATGCTTACTTCAAGGACTTCCCATATGATACTTACCTCCATCCCTTGTTCCCTCCAAGTGTAAGTGTGTAAGTGTGTAAGTGTGTAAGTGTGTAAGTGTGTAAGTGTGTAAGTGTGTAAGTGTGTAAGTGTGTAAGTGAGTTAGTGAGTTTTCATCGTCCTCTCCGTTCCAAGCCGATCTCCACCTGCAAGTATACAGACTGCATCATTCAGGATCTCATCACCAAACTCCCAAGAACCTCAGCACCACTCACCTGCACTTCCGTATTCTCTACTGGATTGTTCAATAAACTTCACTAACCTGTACTTCTTGTCTCTGTCCCTTCTGTACCGTAACAGTTTCTTGTTAGTTGGTAATTACTACAATGCCAGTAGTGTGTTACTCATTTGTTCCTGTGTAGCTATTTATTAATGACGGAACAGTATTTTAACGTTGACTCGGTTGATCGGGATCCATTTGCGGTTTACTGACAAGCAGCAAGTTCACAATACAGGCAGACGTGGGTCGAATCGCTAGTATAAACCACAGTGTCAGTGGCAATACAATAAGCGTGGTCATAACCGGGCAAAGGGTCAGGGCAGGCAGCAAACAATCAAAAGTAAAAGTCCAGGCAAACAATCGGGACACAGGCAGGCAGCAAGACAACAATGATCAATAATCCAAGAAAGGTCGATACACGGGAAGACAGTCACAAGAAAACAATGCTCAGAATTGCAGCCGGGGCAAACAATACTTTGCGAGGAGTGAGCGCGGGGGTGTGTGTCTTATGCTGCGTTCCAGGCAACCCGTAACCCATGTTTTTCCAACATTCTACCCGTCAAAGTGCACTGGAACGGCAGTCAAACCTGTGACTTCCCACCCGTGAACTCGTACTAGATCCATGTGCTCCCAGTTACGAGCTCTGACGTCACATAGCCCACAAAACAACAATGGCAGCCCCTACGGATGCGGTGTTACATTTCCAAATATACAAATAACGTAAAATAAAAGGTATAACAGCTTCTCTTGCCTTATGCGCCGTTTTTTTCTCCTCGGTTTCCCTCAAATAAGCAAGGAGTAAGCACATTTGGCGATAGAAATGATTGTAAATGAGCATAAGCCTCGTGCAGTCCGCCATGCTTTGTTTATATCTAGCTCCCACAATCCCTTGCGCTCAAGCTGTTTGGCGTGACTTTGCCTGGAACGCTACGAAGTCGTGAGTCATGGTTGGAAGTCGTAACTTACGTGCTCAAAAACCTGCCTGGAACGCAGCATTAAATAGCCGGGTGATAAGCGTCAGGTGCGTGGGAATCAGTCCCGGTATGTGGGCGCTTGGGAAAAGTAGTCCATCTAATACTCGGGAGATTGAGACCTCCGGTGGCCGATCGAGGAGCTTCACTGGCGTTTGTAACAAGTATTCTAAATTCTTAGTTATTGTTCCATATATAAATCTATTTATCTTTTCATTTGTCGTCTTTTGTCTTTGTACTGCTGCAGAATATTATTAACATCATTTCATGATCTTGTTTATTTCAAACAGATATTTTAACTATTTAATGTAGTAAAACATTATGAAGTGATTTCACAGTATTAATCTGTGACAAACCCTGTGTGTGTTTTTGGTTTTACAGGATGGACTTCAGTGTCAGTGGAAGATTCACACACTCTATACTCTGATCTCACTGATATACTGTTCAGTGGAGGTTTGAAGACACTTTAATAGCTTTCCTTGGTGAGGTTAAAAAAAATGGTTGTCAGACTGACACTATTTAATGTAGTGATTTCACAGTATTCAACCCTGTGTGTGTTTGTTCTGTGTGTGTTTTTGGTATCAGGATCAGTGAAGTCAGTGTCAGTGAAGAAGGGAGATTCAGTCGCTCTAGACTCTGGTCTCACTGAACTAAAGGATGATGATGAGATTCAGTGGAGGGTTTTGGATAGTGATAAGACTGACTGGTGGTCTGACGACACTGTAATAGCTGAAATCAATAAACAGGCCGACAGATTCACTGTATATGATGATGTTCTTGATGGGAGATTCAGAGACAGACTGAAGCTGGACAATCAAACAAGATAATCATCATATACAGTGATTCTGTTGGCCATCACATTGATTTCAGCTATTAAAATGTTTTCATCTCCAAAACTCCACCGAAACCAATCATAACCCTTTATTTCAGTGAGACCAGAGTCTAGAGTGACTGAATCTCCCTCCATCATATACTTCAATTCATCTTCATCATAAGACGCACCTGAAGAACAGAGTTTTCACAGATCAAAGCTTTAAAATGTTGGTTTGAAGCTTCACTGAAATGTGATGTTAATAATATTCTGCAGCAGAACAAAGACAAAAGATGATGAATGAAAAGAGAAATAGATGTATATATGGAACAATAACTGTTAAAAAGGCTTGTATTTTGACATGTCTGTGAAACTTGCTCTGGCAATCAGCCAATGTCAAAGCAGCAATGCAAAGATGCGATGCTCCGCCCATCTCCAGCAGCTGGCTTTGATTAGTGCTAGTAAATATCCCAGCATGCAGTGATACTATCAAACAGACTCAGTGTTTGCTTCACATTTGATGTGTGCGTATATTGTATGAGAAGTAAGTTGATTTTATGCATTTCAGCTTGTTATCTGTTTGATGAACTGACTTTATTATGTTTGGTTGATACTTTACATTGAATTAATGATTAATTTGTGTTCATGTATTCACATGATGTTGCTCTAAGTGTTTCTGTTACCTCTCAATACATTCATCTAGTTAATTAATTGTTTCTGTTATGTTATATTGATTATTTCATTGTATGCTTTGTTTTAGACCACACACAAACATATGGAAGCAGCAATGTACTGATTTGCAGCAATGTGCTGAAAATAAAGAGCAAAGAACTTAAGAAACATATTGCTTCTTCATGTCTCTAACCGGACATCTGTGGTGAACTAGTCCCCAACTGGCAACCCCCAAACTGAGTGAAATTCACCAGTTTTCTTTAATAACTAAATAAAGACACTTTTATTTCAATGTTGTAACAAGGTTGAATTTACTGTCTCCTCAACACTAGGGGTGGTGTGTTCCTCAGGTCTGAGGGGGAGGATGCCGATATAAGGGGTGAAGTTAAGGGATGGGGTTATAGATTAGGTTAAAGATAGGTCGAGATCATTGTTTTCATCCCTTAGGCCAGTGATGGGAAAATGTGTTTGTCCTGCTGATCCTCTGAGTCTTATGTTTTAATTAAGTGTGTGCCAAATGATATTTCGTTTGGATTTTCTGTTTAAAGCTGTGGATGATAAACTTTCCATGGAGGTTCCTTGTTGTTTGTACTCACTATGACATTTACTATATTGGTATCAAAAGCTCAGCGGATGGTATCCCACATTTTCATTGTGTTTTTCTTCAAACTGAAGAACAAAAACCATCCAAATTATGTTGAGTTCAGGTCAAATTTATTTATATAGCACATTTAAAAAACAACACAGTTGACCAAAGTGCTTAACAGTGTCAGGATACATAAACAAACACAGTAGAAAAGGTCACCGTGTCAAAACTCAACTCGAAATGAAGGTGGGTCTTAAGCAACGACTTAAACATTTCAGCAGTCTGAGCTGTTCTTATATGAACAGGTATTCCAGAGGTTAGGAGCAGCCAGTGAGAAGGCTCGGCCACCTTTATTTTTTTTAACCTGGATCTCGGAACATCGAGGAGCATCGGATTGGACGACCTCAGTGCTTTAACAGGAGTGTGGACATGTCAAAGCTCTGATAAATAAGAAGGCGCCAACCCGTTTACAATCTTAAAAACAAGCAATAAGATGCCATGTTGCATGCCATAGATCTAAATGTAATGCAACACTTTTCACGATTAGTTAACCATGAGAGCTGTAATAGTAAAAACGCACTAAAAGAGAGAGTAATACTTAGCTATTTCAAATGGAAAGACGTTAGCCAATCACAGCAGTGGGCGTTTACATTGAAGATTCGAAGCAGACACGCCCCTTAAAACAGAGCGTTCAAACCAGAGGGGTAAAATCAGGGTAGGAAAAATGCCTTTTATTTATAAATTATGAAAATGTTTGATGTAAAAAGCATTCTAACATTATAAGTGCACCCCAGGAAACATCATAAAACAATAAAACAACGCAGCTCATGATCCCTTTAACTCTCTCAGGCAGTTAAGCAATGGCTGAACTGAGACTTTG
Source organism: Rhinogobio ventralis (assembly GCA_039654625.1). Classification (NCBI taxonomy): domain Eukaryota; kingdom Metazoa; phylum Chordata; class Actinopteri; order Cypriniformes; family Gobionidae; genus Rhinogobio; species Rhinogobio ventralis. The sequence continues at coordinate 1,922,520 of CM077197.1, forward strand.
TCATTTGTTTTGACAGGCAAATATATTTGTACATTATCTGCATAACAATGGAAATATTGTGGTTTTTTTTTTTAAATGGACCCTAAAACAGCATGGGGCCCAATATGGACCCTTGGGGGATGCCACAAGAAAGAGGGACTACAGATGAAGAAAATTCATCAAGGTGAACAGAAAAACTCCTATCTGACATATACGATTGAAACCTTTTGAAGGCTATGCCCTTAATGCCAACACACTGTTCGAGTCGAGTGGTTAACCGTATTAAAGGCAGCAGTCAGATCCAAAAGCACTAAAACAGCAGAGTTACCTGAATCAACAGTTAGAAGAAGATCGTTAAAAACTCTTAAAAGGGCAGCTTCAGTACTGTGACGGGGCTTAAAACCAGACTGGAATTTTTCATAAATACTACAATCATCTAAAAACGACTGAAGTTGATTAAAAACAACTCTCTCCAAGACTTTCGATAAAAAGGGAAGTTTAGAGATAGGTCTAAAGTTGGATCCAAATTATTCTTTTTTACAAGCGGTTGCACAATCGCATGTTTAAAAACAGCTGGGACACACCCTGAGCTGAGAGATGTGTTAACCAAGGTGACAATGCTTGACCCAACAGTGTTAAAAACATCTTTAACTAAGCGTGCAGGGATGCTGTGAGTTTGCAGGATGTAGCTGTTTAACTGTGTCAGAAAGATAGGGGGAATGTAACCGGCTCAAACTGCTGACAGACAGCTGGGCAGAAAGGGGGAACAGAGGGATCACATGTAAACGTAGTGGGTGAGAAATTATAAAATATTTCAGAAAGTTTTCACATAACATTGTAGATGGCACAATGCAGTGTGAGTCACGAGGTTTAATGAGAGAGTTAAGACATTAAAAAGAACCTGAGGCCTCTGGCTGTTATTGGCTATGTTATTTACCTAACGTATCCTGCAAAATTTCAAAAGAGACTTTGAGTTTGTCCTTTTTCCACTTTCTCTCAGCCATTCTGCAGGCGCGTCTGAGAGAGCGGGTAGTGTCATTCAGCCCGGGTTCTGAAAGTGCTTTACAACGCTTTTTACTCAGTGGAGCAACAGAGTCCAATATCTCAGTACAAGTACAGTCAAATAGGAAGGTGAGTTCCTCTACACTGAGATTACAGTCATCGAGATTGTACAACAATCAGTCTTTTAAAGCGGCAGAAAACTGTGAGGCAGTTAAAGGGTGCGTGCAGGAGCACAGGTAGAAATCTCCGAACTGTGAACAACCACAGTAAATAAAACAGGCAGATGATCTGAAATACATGTGTCGCATATTTCACTGATGGTTATACATAGACCATACGACAGCACAAGGTCCAAAATATGTCCTTTTTCATGGGTCGGGCCAGTGACAGACTGCGCGAGATTAAAAGAGTCAATAAGATTAAGAACATCTTTAGCCCACCAATAATTAAAAAGCGATCATATTTCAATAAAATCCCAGCCACAAAGTCTGTAAAGTTCTGAATAAAATCCTTATTATACTTTGGAGGTCGATACACCACCGCACATAACACAGTCGTGGGAAAGTTTGTCTCAAAAAGCTGCAGTTCATAACGGCTGTCTACTGGAATCTCCCGACAGAGAAAGACGGATTTAAATGCAGAAGCCAGCCCTCCACCTTTGCCGGTGGTCCGAGGGGAGCTAAGAAAGTTACAGCGGGGAGGAAGAAGTTCAGAAAAAGGAGTGAACTCACCAGCATGAAGCCAGGTTTCTGTCAAAAACATCAAATCCAGCTCATGTGAAGTGAAGAAGTCATTCAGCAAAAGTAGCTTAGCTAGTGATCTAGCATTAATCAGAGCCAAACGAAGAGTGTGATCCTCACTGGCCGAAGGTGTCGCACGACCTAGCGGGCGACGGTTCGAAGAATCCACACCGCCTCTGCGGACCCGAACCCGCATGGGAGGAGACAGTCAACAGGTCGGCCTCGGAAGTAACCGGCGAGATGGGGAAAACAGGACGGAGCCCCCAGCGATCGCCGGGCAGCAGGAACACAACATCCATCACGAGGACACGTCACACACGTGGATGCCAGGTAAGCCTTGAATCTGACCAACACACCTCCGCGCTTTCCCCGTCACCTGAGGGGCTTCTTACGGGGAATAACGCCTGGTGGTCGGCACAGATACGCCGGTATATCCGCCAGGAAGGGAGGAAGGCCCGTAACCTGGTGGTGTCCCAAATCGTGTCTTCCAGACATTGTATCTCTATAATGTTGATAAGTGTTTGGCCATCATAGACGAGTAAAGCAGAGACATCTTGACAACATGTACAGAATAGAGCGATAGCAAACAGCAAACTAAGCAGATAACACAGAGACAGACGGCTTGCCATCGACATTGGCGCCATCTTTTTTTCTTAAATTAGGGATTTTAAGAAAGGATCCTTAAAATTAGGCCTATTTCTGATTTATGTTTTATCTCTAAAGTTTTAGGGAAAGTAGTTTCTATTCAAATGCAAACTATTTATAAATTCCAATGGTGTGTTTGAAACTTTTCAGTCCGTATCTCATCTTGACTATAGACTGCTGCAACTCAACGTGTACAAGTATAGCCAATCTATCCATCCAAAACGCAGCTGCTAGACTTCTGACTGGAATTTTACTACAAAATACTTAGCGCAGCTGAAAATTTGATCAGAGGAAGAGTTCAGTGAGCTTTGGAGCTTTGGTCCCAACAGAAAACAATCCAAACAAAAGACAAGGAACATCGAGTAAGAACTTGGAGCATTACTGTGTTGAGGAAACCGTAGGACAACATGAACACAGGGACGGGACTGAACTTCATCATCTTTATTTCAGCACGGTTGATGCTGTGAGTGGACAAATGGCTGGTTTGGAGACCAACAATGAACTCATGCAAGCTCTCACAGCCCTGGACTCAAACGATGAGTGTTTTCTGGCAAATAAAGCAATAATTTGGATGCCGGTAGCCAATTCAACTCTAGTCAAACTCCTTTATGTCAGTGCTGATAGCCTAGTAGTTAGTTCACAGACAATGTGGAATAGAATCACAACATTTGCTGTACATAATGAAACACATCGTCAGCCAGCGAGCAAAATCAACATGAAGTTGCAACAGCACATGTATTGAGAGAGTATCTCTGATGATATTATACTGACTCCAAACCAAGAGACACTTGATGAAGAGACTACATGCAGAAGCTCGTAGACTGTGGATTGACACTCAACATAATACAATACGAACAAGCTAGAGTTCATGGCAATGCTGCTTTCACAAAAATAGCCCGACGGCTGAAAGGGTTCATGCTGTGGTCGAGGCCAGAGAACCAGAAAAAAGCTGAAGTTTAAGAGCCTTAAAACAGAAGTTGGCTTAAGCTGAACCCTTGTAACCCTTGCTTACTATGACAAGAAAGCATCAACCAAAGTCAGTGCACATCAAGCAGTCTTCCTTGCAAGTGTAAGGTCCATCCGTTAGCCCAAACGCGGACTCTAACGGACTCTGAGGATTCTGCGTGTAAGCCTTTTCAGCATTTCTGTTTCATTCACATACACTCACCTAAAGGATTATTAGGAACACCATACTAATACTGTGTTTGACCCCCTTTCGCCTTCAGAACTGCCTTAATTCTACGTGGCATTGATTCAACAAGGTGCTGAAAGCATTCTTTAGAAATGTTGGCCCATATTGATAGGATAGCATCTTGCAGTTGATGGAGATTTGTGGGATGCACATCCAGGGCACGAAGCTCCCGTTCCACCACATCCCAAAGATGCTCTATTGGGTTGAGATCTGGTGACTGTGGGGGCCATTTTAGTACAGTGAACTCATTGTCATGTTCAAGAAACCAATTTGAAATGATTGGAGCTTTGTGACATGGTGCATTATCCTGCTGGAAGTAGCCATCAGAGGATGGGTACATGGTGGTCATAAAGGGATGGACATGGTCAGAAACAATGCTCAGGTAGGCCGTGGCATTTAAACGATGCCCAATTGGCACTAAGGGGCCTAAAGTGTGCCAAGAAAACATCCCCCACACCATTACACCACCACCACCAGCCTGCACAGTGGTAACAAGGCATGATGGATCCATGTTCTCATTCTGTTTACGCCAAATTCTGACTCTACCATCTGAATGTCTCAACAGAAATCCAGACTCATCAGACCAGGCAACATTTTTCCAGTCTTCAACTGTCCAATTTTGGTGAGCTTGTGCAAATTGTAGCCTCTTTTTCCTATTTGTAGTGGAGATGAGTGGTACCCGGTGGGGTCTTCTGCTGTTGTAGCCCATCCGCCTCAAGGTTGTGCGTGTTGTGGCTTCACAAATGCTTTGCTGCATACCTCGGTTGTAACGAGTGGTTATTTCAGTCAAAGTTGCTCTTCTATCAGCTTGAATCAGTCGGCCCATTCTCCTCTGACCTCTAGCATCAACAAGGCATTTTCGCCCACAGGACTGCCGCATACTGGATGTTTTTCCCTTTTCACACCATTCTTTGTAAACTCTAGAAATGGTTGTGCGTGAAAATCCCAGTAACTGAGCAGATTGTGAAATACTCAGACCGGCCCGTCTGGCACCAACAACCATGCCACGCTCAAAATTGCTTAAATCACCTTTCTTTCCCATTCTGACATTCAGTTTGGAGTTCAGGAGATTGTCTTGACCAGGACCACACCCCTAAATGCATTGAAGCAACTGCCATGTGATTGGTTGATTAGATAATTGCATTAATGAGAAATTGAACAGGTGTTCCTAATAATCCTTTAGGTGAGTGTACATTCACAATGTTACATTTTTTACGTTTGTAATTTAACAGCTGATGATTCGTTGTGATTTAATTTAGATCGTTGATTTCTCTTAGTATCTCTTAATTTCAAATATTCGTTCCACCATGGGACCCGGAGTCGCACAGAGGCTAAGCATCGCGAGTCGCTAGCTCACGTACACAAATTAGTCAGTTCTGGTATTACAGAGGATTGCAGAGTGAGCTATTTTACCTTTAAGTGAGTCACACATGTTTACTCATAACAAAAAGCGTAATTTTATTAATAGTCACGAGAGCTGCAACAGTGACAGTCAGGAATCAGATTGCCCCTCACGCTTGGCTCCATGCTCCGGTCGTGGGGTCCTCGGTATGAATCTGCCCTGACAGAAAGATTTGCGGAAACTCCTACAAAACTCCACATGCGACACTACTAAAATAATGATTTCAGAAAGATATAGAATAAATCAAGATTAACATTTATTTTGGCCAGACAGAACTTAAATAAACATAATTAAACACGAATCCATGGTACACAACTTTCAGCATAAATGTAAATAATGTGAAAATAGTTTCAAAGAGTCATCATATCTGGCACAGTACACACAGTGTGCGTGTGTGTGTGTGTGTGTGTGTGTGTGTGTGAGTGCCTCTCGGACACTGACACAGCACTGCATGGGGGCTCTGGCTACAGAATGTTCCCAAATGGCAGCTCTGCTACCCTTCCTTAAATACCCAGACCAGAACAAAGGGTAAATATTTGCAACACAACACCTAGTTTGGGGGAGAGGATCAGATATCTTTGAAGAGACCACTCAAAAAGGAAGAACATAATTCTCATTTGTTTCAATCTTTCTCATCCTACCAGTGACTACAGTGAAGTTGAGACCATTTTACCAATCGCACTGAGACCTTTAAAAAGATACCACACATGAAAGGGACTTGAATTCTGCATTCTGTGACTTGAATCAGGGGGAGGGAAGGGAGGAGGGAGAGGGGGAGAAGGTTTTGGGCAGGGCGGTGTCCTACACTCCTTCTCTCCAGATTAGTGAGTTTTATCTTCAGTTGGGGTTGGATCTTCAGCTTTTGTCTTAGCAGTAAAACCGATTCTTACACAAGCAGTCTTCCAAAACTTAGTCAAATAAATGCTTTTATTGACAACTGGCTCATCAAATGAGTGATCTGTGAATTTGCCTCCCTGTGACGCCAGAGAGCAGCGAAACGCTGCCTCAACAGAAGAACACCAATGTCTAATTCTGTAGCCCCGTCCACCATTTCAGGAGCTAGGCTCAAAACCAGGGTACAAAATAGCCTATTACTAAGATTTTTCGGGACGAAAACGAGCCACAGCACAGAAGAAAATGACAGCATATCCGTACCGGCCGGCTTGGATCGGCACGGAATGGAACGGTCTGAAATGTTGACTAAACACAGAGGTTTTACATAGTGTCCGTTGCAGCATTCTCCATATTCACGATAAACCGCTCCGGATCCTTCACTGGAAACTGACAGTAACTCACTCCCGCCAAACGTTCACTTTTTTAAATTCTTCCAAAACAACGCAAGTCACAATTTGGACTAAAAGTTTGGTAAGAAGTATTTCCTACTAAAGCGAGGCGGTGTTTGACTGTCAACCCTCTGGTGCTGTTTGCATGTCAAAAAAATGTTTTATTTAATATTTTGTATTTTTAGGGGATTTTATGGTAGTAAATTATATTTATGCAGTATTTATGATCCATTTAATCACTTTTTGAGCATAGACCTGAAAATTTAACGATCATGAATCTTGAATGCTTTGGATCAGACTAAACAGGGTTCCCACACCTCGGTTAACTTCAGATTCAAGGACCTTTCAAGGACTTTCCAGGTCCAGTACCCTCAAATTCAAGGACTTAATGTGGGGACACATTTCAAGTGAGAGCGAGGTTACATCGGGTTACCTTGTAAGAGACATTGTTACAGTTTTCATGTGTCAAACACAACTTATGACAGATGTCTGTTTGTCGTATTTCTGTTTGGCATAAAACTTAAGAATATTCGGCACATCTTATACTGTATTCTAAAGATGATCTGATATTAACTTTTGCATGGATTTTATTGAAAAGAGCTTAGGCTCATGTAACCAGAAGTTTTAAGATATATGAATATGCTTGAGTTTTTCTTGCCTCATGGGTTTACATTATCTTAACAAGCAAAGCAATTCAACATTACATTAAATATTTGGGTAACAGATTATCATAAATGTTTTATGTTTATTGAACACAATATTCAGTCGTTGACTGATATATTTGGGTTCGGTTAAGCACTGAAAGCATTGAGGGACCATCGTTGTAGTTTCGTGCGTGTATTTGTGGGCCGGAGCACTCAAAAAAATGATTTTATGATGCTGTTCACTTGATTTAACACCATTTTAGCAGGTTTCTGGTTCAAATGTGATTGCTTCATGTTAAATTGACTTGAAACCGTTACTCTTTGACTGAACTTGATGTTGTCATTTTCTTTCAATCAAGTAACCCAATCAAACAGGACTTTCACTTCCCATCATGCTTTGCAAAGGGGCTGAATTCAGAGAGTAAATGTTTAAATAAAGTGCTATTTTATGCATTTTTAACAATATGAGAAAATGGAGAGACTTTTTAATGTTTAATGTTGGTATAAAAAAAGTGTTTTTTGGGGGGTTACCATTGTGGTGAAGTGCCTGCCATATATTCTACAAACTCTGTTTAATGTTCAAAACAACTAAACATTAAACACTAACACTCCAACAGGTCTTTCCATGCTCTTAAAAACACAGAAAACTCGGCACAAGAGCACCAGTCTGAACAGCAGCAGCACTGGTTGGCTCAACACGAGTGAGTTATGTTCAGGAAGCATTCCCAGAATACATCAAATGAAACTGGTGTGATCTCATTCACTTTGGATGAATTTTACTCATCATTAGTGCAATTAACCCAGTTTAAGTTCAAATAAATCAGTTCAACTGTGTGGAAATAGGTGTCATAATTTTATTAAGTTAGACCAACCAGCTATTTTTTTGAGTGAGGGAATATGGAATTTTTTTTCCAAAAAACTTCTTGCACAAAATAAATTCAAGCACTTTCAAGGGCCTGTCTCTATGTATGTTTAAAAGTTTGAGCTCTTTTTATAGAAAAAAGTTATAACATTTACATATTATACTATGTAATTTACATTTATTGTTATGAAAAACTAAAAACATAAAAAAAGTCAACACACCAAAGTTCCAAAATATGCAAACAATTGAATTTGTTCAGTTTTTTATTATTTCTTTTGCCGAGCACTGAACCCTGAGCATATTTTTGCTGGTGATGTGCGTGCTTTGGTCCTGTTTTTGTTATGAAAGATGCACAAAAATACTATCTTAAATTTTTATATGAAATATGTATTTACCAAAACATAAACCTCAATTAAATCAAAGCCATAAATCTAAACAAGTTTTGTTCCAAATTTGAGGTTGATATCTCAAAAAATGAGCTTTCAGTCAGATTTAGTTTGGGTTGCAGTACTAAACACTTCCACTAGAGGAGTGTGATTGTTTTTTTCAGGACAATTTCACCTTTTCAAATCATTTTTTTGTTCACACTGCAAGTGCCAAAACCTTTACCAAGTTTCGTATAATTTTGATGAAGTAAAAACCAAAAAACAACAGCGGATTAAGTGTATCCATTGCAGACTGGTGGGTGTGGCCTTGGACGGCAGTGCATTATGGGTGTTGAAGTTTACTACCTATTTGACACCTTACTACTGCATAGGCAGTACTTTTATTGAAAGCCCATTTGCCTGCGGTGAGGTTCAGTTAAACAATAAAATGAAGCAAGATATCTGCTAGGATCCAAAGCACTGCTTTATTGAGACCTGCCGGGAAGAACGTGAGTTAATACGAGTGACAAACATGTCCTTCAGTGGCGCTTCGGCCATAAAACAGTCTTCGTAATGACTTTACATGTGCGTTTTCAACCTAACTCAAGTACTGTGCTTGTGCCGAGGAACACAAAGCTGGATTCCCCTTTAAAAAAACGACGGCTGTCCATCCATCTACGTAAGATTGAGTGTCCTATACAAAACTGCATTGAAATGAACAGATAATAAACTCTTTCAACAAAGTCAAATTTCAAGTCATAAACCAAGGATTGTAGTCTATGGAGTTTAATCAAGCTGAACGAAACAATCCTAAAGAGCATCTGTGGCACAGACTACAGTCTCTGTAAGGCAAACTTAAAAAAGAAAACGTGATGCTAATGGGAAAAATACAGGCAAACAAGTTCAAGATAGCTGTCATGATACTGTAGCGTTTAATTCAAGCAGTGAATCTTACAGACCGGCGAGAACACGTCCAGCTCATGATTCACCTCAAAAACAAGAGAAAACAAGAAATTAATGTTCAGTTTAAAGAAAATGAGGCCTATAATTAGAGACTATATTTAGGGATTGTTTTGCATGGAGACATTATGATGGAAAAAAAAAAAATTTGTTATACATCATGGTATATATTTTTTGTACTGCCTTTATGTTAATTTATGTATAATTTTTTTTTTTTTAAAAAGCACAATGTATGGATGCATTACAGATATTGAAGGGAAATGTGCTCAAACAAAATAACCCTAAATAACCGCAAATAAAAATAAACATTTTAATGGTCCGACTCCTATGAAAAAAATAAATAATAATTTGCTAGCAAAAATTAATGACTGAAAACTCATTTTCTTTATAAAAAATATAATTTGCTGTGGAATAAAAAAGTTTTCAATAAAAATAATGAAAAAAATAAAATGATCTTCATGATCCTAAAACAGGTTTCATGTTTTTTCAGAAAAAAAAAAAAAATACAATCCTAAAATAGGCCTAATTTTCATTATGAAAAATATAATTTGCATTGAAAATAAATTTAAAAAAAACAGAAAAAAAATGAAATGACCCTAAAACAGACAAAAAAAAAAAAATTTAATAAATCTTAAAACAGGCCTAATTATCCTTATGAAAAATATAATTTGCAAGAGGAGAAAATAATGAAAAAATTAAAATAAAAACAAACTAATTTTCTTTATGAAAAGAAAAACAAAATAGCTGTGAAGTGTTTTTTTTTTTAAATAATGAAAAACAATCTTAATGGTCCTAAAACAGGCTTCATGTTTTCATGAAAAATATAAATTGCTGGAGGAAAAAAAAACTACGTTTATAAAAAAAATCTGAAATATTAATCGTCATGGAAAAATAATTTGCTAAGGGAAAAAATAATGAAAAACAATTTTAATGGTCCTAAAACAGGCTTCATGTTTTTTATGAGAAAAAGTACAATCCTAAAACCAGCCTAATTATCAATATGAAAAATATGATTTGCTAGGGGAAACAATAATGGAAAAAATGTAAATAAAATCTTAATGAACCAAAAACTTATAGTCGTTATGAAATGATGAAATATAATAATGAAAAAATAAAAACTTAATGATCTTTAAACAGGCTTCATGTTTTTATGAAGAAAAAATCTGGCATAATTTTCATTATGAAAAATATAAATTGCTGGAGAAAAAGAAAAGAAAACTACGTTTATAAAAACAAATCTGAAATATTAATTATCATGGAAAAATAATTTGCTAGGGGAAAAAATTATGAAAATTATGTTCGTGTTTTTTATTTTGTTGGGAAAATAAAATCCTAAATCGTGATCCTAAAGCAGGCCTCATTTTCTTTATGCGAAAGATAATTTCTTTGTATTTCTGTGGTGAATGTGAGCAGGACGTGTTTCAGCTCAGACTGCAGGCTGTTCTTCTTCTCTTCCTCTCAGTATCGGCGGGACCGGTGGTGTGAGTGTCGGCGGCGGCCGCGGCTGGACGAGCGGCTCCTGCTGCTGTGGCTGCTGCTGCGACTCTTGCTGCTGCTCGGGCCGTGGCTGTACTTCCTGCGGCGCTCGGGACTCGCTCTGTGACGCCGGTGTCGCGCCGTTCGGCTCCTGCTGCGCTCGCGGCCACGCCTCCGCCCGTTCCGACTGTGACTCCGCCTCCCGCCGCTGCGGCGCCGCGTGTGATTGCTGCGCTCAGGTCTGTCGCTGTCCGCTTCCTCTTTCTGCTCCTCCACGCTCTCCTGTTTCTTTGGTTTGCTGTCCTGGTTGTCCGGCTTTACCTCGTCCGCCTCCGGAGACACGCCGTTCACCGGCGTCGGCGCGTCGCACACCTGCAGGTCCAGGTCGATGGCGGTGTTGTCGCTGATGAGAGCGGTCTCGTCCTGGCCGTCCGTGTTGGTGCTCTTCTTCAGCAGGTTTCCCAGCAGTCTGTCGCGCAGCTCGCGCTCTTTCCTCTGCAGCTCCAGCGCTCGTGCCTTCTCGGCCTCCACCCGCCGCAGCTCCTCCTCCTGCTGCCGCCGGCGCTCCTCCAGCTGCTGCAGCCGCGCCAGCTCCGCCCTCTGCTGCTCCTGCTGCTGCTGCTTCAGGCTCTGAGGACACACACACACACACTCAATCAACACGCGCACATTCAACTAGGAAAGGCTTTATTTTGTTACAAATCCTGTTTTTCCCATTTTAATGTTTAATTTTTTTAAAAAGTTAAGTGTTTAAGTTTTTTATGGTTAAATTAAATTTAAGTAATCATAAAATAATGTCTAATTAATTCAAATCATGAAGCTTATACAGTTTAACATCAACATATTAAAAGTTTAAAAAATATAACATTTTTAGGGCCCTATGAAATTTGTGTCCAATTTCATTTGTTTTGTTTTATTTTTGTCCAAATTCAGTTTTCTGGATTCCATTTTATTTTTCTGTATTCCTTTTTAATGATTAATTTAAATTTTTGTAATCAAAAAGCATGACTAATTAATTAAAATCATGAAACTTATACAATTTAACAACAACCTATTAAAAGTTTAAGAAAAATGTTCTGTTTTTTGCTAGGGTGTTGCTATGCGGCTGTTAGTGTATTCTGAATGGTTGCCAGGGTGTTGCTATGTGGTGGCTAGGGAACTGATGGTGGTTGCCAGGGTGTTGCTATGCGGTTGCTAGGATACTCACGTGGTTGCTAGGGTGTTGCTATGCGGGTGCTAGGGTACTTGGGGTGGTTGCTAAGGTGTTTCTATGTGGTAGCTAGCTAGGGCACTCAGAGTGATTGCCAGGGTGTTGCTATGAGGTTGCTAGAAGGTAATCAAATAGGCATAAATGAAATAGTGATTCGGTCAAATCATAACTATTACTGTAAGATCAGACATAAAGTCCCACTGCACTGAGACTGAATGAGGTTGTGTGCCGGACCTTTGCGCGGCTCAGTAACTCTGCGATGAGCCGGATGGACTCCAGGTTCCTCTGGGCCAGCAGCAGTTTCCTCTCCTCCATGGCAATCTTCAGGTGAAGCTTCTTCTGTTCTTCCTCCTGCTGCTTCTTCATCTTCTTCTGGTTCTTTTTCTCCTCCTTCTCCTTCATCTTCTGTTCTCGTTTACGCAGTTTCTCCTCCCTCCTCCTCTCCTTCTCCTGCTCCTCCTGCTCACGCTGTTTCCTGAAACATCATCAACATTCACTGACTAATGGAGCTTGTGCAAAATAGAGATAGGTAATCATCATCATGATATTCATTCGATAATAATCATATTATTATGAACATGTATGGCTATATTGGTGCATTCATTTAGTAAAAAAAAGAGAGAAAAAGAGAGAGTTTAAAAAGCGTGAAGGTTTTAAGTTTGAATCAGTTTTAAAAGAGCTCTCAAAGTTTGAAGGTTTAAAGTCTCTCAGACAAATAGTTTGCTATGCGGTTGCTAGGGTATTCTGGGTGGTTGCCAGGGTGTTGCTATGTGGTTACTAGGGTACTCGGGTGGTTGCCAGGGTGTTGCTATGCAGTTCCTAGGGTGGTTGCAGGGTGTTGCTATGTCGTTGCTAGGGAATTCGGGGTAGTTGCTAGAGTGTTGCTATACAGTTGCTAGGGTATTCAGGGTAGTTGCTATACAGTTGCTAGGGTTCTCAGGGTGGTTGCTAAAGTGTTTCTATGTGGTTGCTAGCTAGGGCACTCAGGGCTGTTGCTTTGAGTGTTGCTATGCGGTTGTTAGTGTATTCTGGGTGGTTGCAAGGGTGTTGCTATGCGGTTGCTAGGATACTCACGGTGGTTGCTAGGGTGTGGCTATGCAGATGCTAGGATACTCACGGTGGTTGCTAAGGTGTTATGCGCTTGCAAGAGTACTCATAGTGGTTGCTAGGGTGTTGCAATGCGGTTGCAAGGATACTCACGGTGGTTGCTATTGTGTTGCTATGTGGTTACTAGGGTACTAGGGTGGTTGCAAGGGTGTGGCTATGGGGATGCTAGGATACTCACGGTGGTTGCTAAGGTGTTGCTATGCGGTTGCAAGGGTACTCGCGGTGGTTGCTAGTGTGTTATGCGGTTTCAAGGGTATTCTGGGTGGTTGCAAAGGTGTTGCTAAGGTGTTCTGGGTGGTTGCTAGGATGTTGTTATGTGGTTGCTAGAGTACTCTGGGTGGTTGATGGGATGTTGTTATGTGGTTGCTAGAGTGTTGCTATGCAGTTGCTAGTACATATCGCATTGCTAGCATGTTTCAGACAGATACCATGCTAGTTGACAGACGATAGATACCTCTCTTCCTCCTTCCGCCGCTCCTCTTCCTCCTTCTCTCTGCGTTTCTGCTCCTCTCGTTGTTTCTCCAGCTCCTGCAGTTTCAGTCGCTCCTGCTGTCGTTTCTTCAGTGAGGTATCACTCAGGTGTTTACTCGTGTCAAAGGTCACCTGAGAGAATCAATGTTCAGGTTACGCTTATAAAGTCTCATAATAAACATCTTAAAACTTCATATTTACTGCTGTCTGAACAAATGGTTGTATGTGTGTGTAAATACTTTAGTATTTAAACTAGAATTAAATTATTTTATTTACTAGACATAAAATGTGTTTAATTGCCTTAACATCTCACAATGCAAAAACGAGGTGATGATCCTGAAAATAGGCTTGATATTCATTTTACACAATATAATTTCATGTTCTTTTGTGGGATTAACTGAGTTCTTGACTGGTTTTGTGATATCCACACACTTCAACTTCAGAGTTTCCAGCACAATCTACACACTTTCACCAAACGAACATGCTTTGGTTAAAGTTCCCTGTTCCCTGTGACGGACAGAGCTCAGGTCAGTTAACTCTCCGTCTGCTCGGGTGTCTTTGCTCTGCTGAATAATCCTTGAAATCATAATAGAGTTGATTTCATTAAAGGCCCTTCCAGTGCCGGTGTTGTTCAGGAGCTCCATCTCATTAACACAATCCTCTTGTGCTCCTGCTTCACATTATACGCCTGAAGAACTGCTCGAGTGATTAAAACTGCAGAACCGCAGCAGTGACGTGTTCGAGTCGAGCTGATAATAAACGACAAACAACTTTCACAAACTGCAGCAGAACACATTTCTATGAGCCTTTCTTCTGTGTGTTCATATATATATATATATATATATATATATATATATAAAATGCAATTATATATAATTAAATAAAATATGAATTAATAAATATTATATAGTATTATATATTAAACAAAATACAAGTTTTCCTACCTAGCTGTATAGTACACTGTTTTTATTTAATTCTACTTGTTTTATTGTACTTATTGTATATTTATACAATATATTTTCATAATTTTCTATGATTATTTATTATGAGTGTTCCCATGATGTGGAGGACGTGAGAGCAGAATCTCAGAGCTCATGTAGACGATGTAAAGAGCATTAAACCGACCTTAATACTGCAGGCCACGGCTTTCCCATCATCCCCTTTGAACATCAGCTTCATCCCTCTCAGAGAGTCCATGGCTCTGACGAAGCCCGTGTGATCCAGATACTGCACGTATCCTTCAAAGTTCAAGTGTCCTCCGAACGAGAACGTGTTGAAGTTCTTCCCGGTCATCTCCTCACGGTAGGGATCCAGCATGGGAATGTCCACATTCCGGATCTTGCCGAAGCGCTCGAAAACGGTTTGAAGCACCGCCTCCGAAGGCTTGTCGGGACAGCCGTCCTTCTGGGCAAACCACTTGCACGGAAGCCCCTCCAGATGGACGGTGTCCGGCCGCTCTCCGGGCACCGTCTCGTTCATGTCCTTGGCGTCCCGGAAGAACGAATCCCAGTCGTGGCGTGTGGGGAAGTCGGTTTTGTTCTCAGCCGTGCGCACCTTCAGGACGTCCGTGAATCCGCTGAGCTTGATGCTCTTTCCCTCGAGCTTGGCCAGGATGCGCTTCACCACGCTCTTGTTCTCCACCTCGCCTTCGAAGCGGATGAAGTCCATGGTGCTCTTGGAGATGCGGAGCGAGGAGAACTGGTCCGGCTGCGCCATGGACTTCAGCCTCTCCATCACCTCCCAGTTGGAGATGGACTTGCCCGGCATCTTGAGATGAGGAAGAGCCACGCTGATGGTCATTTTGGCGATGGGCTTCAGGTAGAGGTTGTACTCCGGACACAGATCCACAGCCTCGGCCGTGTCGCTGACGATGGACGTCATCATGGACGCAGACGCTTCAGCTGAACACTTGGAGAAAAGACAAAACAGACAGATCAGTCTTAAGTGTTGAACTTAAAGTCACCATGAAACCACAGTGGACAATTCCACCAATAGCAAACCACGGACAAAATCAAGCCCCGCCCTACATTTGTTCTTGTTTGAGAAGCGTTTCACTCTGATATACTGTACATCACAATACCAGTGCAACATGCCGACTTTAAGGGGTTGTTGCAACCGGCCCCAGATGTTTAGCAAGGTACTATTGGTATAAATTAGTGATAGATAAGATTACTAGCCAATAACTGTACATAACCACAACAGAAGAGGCTCTTTGCGTCTGAAATCGACCACCAGTCACTGCATGAACAGATCGTTTTGTGAATTTTAAGTAAATATCTGGGCAAATGTACAATTTTAATAATCTGTCATAAAACAACTCCATAATAATGCACCACTAATCTGAATCAGAGTTATTATCCTTAACTATAACTTGAACTAAAATTATTAAAATACATTTATGTTGGTTGAAATAAAATAAAAAACTATAAATGTATATAAAAAAAAACTATAAAAATGACAAAAACGCACAAAAAATTGCTAGAAATTAAACTAAAATGATTAAATCACAATTATGTTGATTGAAATAAAATTACAAAAAAGAAACATATTTTAAAATATAATAAAAAATTACAAAAAACAATCAATTATTAGAAAAATTTAAGTAAAAGGATTAAAATACATCTGTTGATTGAAATAAGATAAAAAAAACTACAAATAAATATTTTAAAAATAAAATGACAAAAAAATACAAAAAATTTAACAATGATGATTAAAATACATGTTGATTGAAATAAAAAAATAGAAATAATTTGTTTTAAATAATAAAAATGACATAAATACTAAAATAAATAAGTATAAAATTATAAATAAATTATTAAAATTAAACTAAAATGATTAAATACATTTGTTAATTGAAATAATAAAACTATCAGTGGTACTTTCACTTTACTAAAACTGAAAATAAAAATAAATAACTAGAAATACATATTGAAAAGAAAACACAAAAACAAAATGACTAAAACTTGATGATTAAAACACATTTAAGTTAACTGAAATAAAAAACATTAAGATATACTTTCAGCTTTCATATTTTCAGTTAAGTTGAAGTACTAAAATGGAAAATAAATAAAACATTAAATATTAAAAAATATTAAAAAAAAAAAAAAAAAGACTAAAATTCCATTGAAAATTTTTAAAATAAAAACTAATTCAAAATATGAATACATACAACAATACTATATTAATACCGATGTGAATATTGGAGGGTTTATGACGCTTGTGTTAACTATTATGGACAAGTTATTACTATTACTACAAGTATATGTAGTAATAATATTACATTAGTAATAGTAAGGAAACTCAGAGAGACTCTGTTTGAGTTCATTGTGTTTTAAAACTCTGATACACGGTCCATATAAATAATATTACCACAGTATAAACAGGACTTATTTAGATGAATTTGCTGAAATAATAAACACAGTGAGAGCGGGAGATGGTGTGTATCCGTTAAACCATCTATCCTCTATCCCACGGACACAGATGCAGGGAATCATATTTACACACGTAAATCATCACTAACCTTTCTGAACTGCTCGGACTGAAGCATTAATAACAACAGCAGCGCTCACAGTTGAAACAAACGGACATGATGGTTACAGCTTCCGCATACGTCACACGAGCCGGAAGTTGCAGAGGAGCTCTGCTGCCGTCACGTGGTGAGTGGTTGACCTGCAGCTCTTACACATAGCTTACTTAGAGTTTGGTCTGAATTAAAGTTCTCAAGACACACAAACCGGATTGTTAATGTCAGATAGTAAAGCTACTCTGAGATCTTGATGTAAAATACAAATAAAATAAAATAAAATAATGAAATTAAATAAAAAAATAACAGTAAATATAATATAAAATTAAATTAAATAATACAATTAAATATAAAATTAAATCTAAATTAAAATAATGAAATAATATAAAAAAAATAAAAACATTAAATATAAATAAAATAAAATAATACAATTAAACATAAAATAAAATATGAAATTAAATAATCAAATAATATAAAAAATGAAACATAAAATAAATAAAATAAAATAATAACATGAAATATAAAATCAAATAATCAAATAATATAAAAAATAATAATAACAGTAAATATAAAAAATTAAATAAAATAATCAAATCAAATAATGAAATGAAATAAAATAATAACATTAAATATAATATAAAATTAAATTACATAATAAAATTAAATATAAAATAAAATAATCAAATTATAAAAAAACAAAGTAAAATAAAAACATTAAATATAAAATTAAACATAAATAAAAAAATATAAAATAATATAAAAATATAACATAAAATAAATAAAATAATAACATGAAATATAAAATAAAACAAAATTAAAAAATTAAATATAAAATAATATAAAAAATAATAACATTAAATATAAAAATAAAATAATTAAATTAAACATAAAATAAAATATAAAATTAAATAATCAAATAATATAAAAAATAAAACATAAAATAAATCAAATAAAATAATAACATGAAATATAAAATAAAACAAAATTAAAACATTAAATATAAAATAAAATAATCAAATAATATAAATAAATAATAACATTAAATATAAAAAAATACATAAAATAATCAAATGAAATAATGAAATGAAATAAAATAATAACATTAAATATAATATAACATTAAATTACATAAAATTAAATATAAAATAAAATAATCAAATAATATAAAAAATACAAAATAAAATAAAAACATCAAATATAAAATTAAATATAAATTAAATTAAATAAAAAATAATATAAAAATATTACAAAATAAATTAAATAATAACATGAAATATAAAATAATAACATTAAATATAAAAATAAAATAAAATGAGATAGAGAACATTTGGGTGAAAAATAAT
This sequence comes from Rhinogobio ventralis, assembly GCA_039654625.1. Lineage (NCBI taxonomy): Eukaryota > Metazoa > Chordata > Actinopteri > Cypriniformes > Gobionidae > Rhinogobio > Rhinogobio ventralis. Next base: position 1,940,724 of record CM077197.1, read on the forward strand.
AGAGAAATTCTATAACCTCTTTACACAAAATTATTAAAGAGCCACAAATAAGCTATATTATAATCAGTCCTTTAAAACTTGAATGATGTTTAAAAGCATTCATCTTAAGGCAGGGGTTTCATTTAAAAATAAAAATATTCCAAAAAAAATGTATTTAAAATAAAAATATTAGTTGATATTCTATTAAATAGATTAAATTAGATTGAAATAAAAGAAATAAAAATGTGATTCATTAGATTAAATAATGCAGAAAAAATATATTACTGCAACTATAGAAAATAATTTTTGATTTATAATATACATTTTTCAGTGTATACGTTGGCTGTTTATAAAGGATAGATCATTTTAAATATTTGGATGGGGATCATGATCATATTTGGCATCTAAAAAACTGAAAAACCTTGTTTTAGAAAACTCCTCAGCTTGATGAATCGTTAATAGAAAGCAGAAGTTTTCGAGGTCTGATGTTGAACAACACGTCACGCACCTTCAGCAGCTCTGGGAACAATCCTAATCTTCTCAAGTCCACATTAACCACGACGGATCCAGGAGTGGTCCCGTTTGTTTTTAAGGGGGAAAAGTATGGATTGAAGAATTTGATTGTCTCTACATCTCACAGCCCTTCAGTATCTTACATGAGATTTTACCTGCAGTCATGGAGAGGATGAGTGAATTTATAGAATCGATTAGACATTTGACAATAATATAACATTATTAGGTGTTATATGTGTGTTATTTCTGATGCTGCCGCTCATCTTATAATCTCTTCAGCTCTGGTTCTCAGTGTTCTGGATCAAATAAAGGACTGGTGTTTGTTAATTCTGCACATGACCTGCCTGTGAGTCACATGACTGTGATATTTGAGGCTTTAACCTGCTTTAAACTGAAATGAGTGTGGCTTTTACCCTGTAATGACAGCAGCTTTCAAGGCCTTTAAACAGAAACCTCGGTATGAATTGTTGTAAAATAACGGCTCTTTATTGGCATTGAAGGTTCCATAAAGAACTTCGGTTCAAAGGTTCTATAGAATCTTTGGGTTCCCCAAAAAAAGTTCTTTAGGGAACCCAAAATGGTTCTTCTATGGCAAAACACTCATTTTATGATTTTTTATTACTTTTATTAACAATTTAAATTGTGCACAGAAACCATATCCCTAAGAGTTTATTCATGTATTTATGCAAGTATGTTATACACCTAAAGACATGACACTGACACTCTCTAGTCCCAATTGATATAAATGAAAGACAAGTGGATGTTGTTCATGGTAGTGTTGTGGAAGGAAGAGATGTGTCAGGACACACACCTTCCGGCCAGAGAAAGCTGTCGTACCTGCTTTACATCAAATCACCCGAGTGTCTGTTATATCAGATATCATGAGAAAGAAGACAAGCAAAGTGTGTGTGACACCAAACTGAAAAACACCAAAATGAGTGAATTCCCCAGTTATCACACAATTCTGACCTAATTATGACCCAACTATAAGTGTGCATGTGATTGTGAGAAGTTTAATGCTATACGGAAACTCATTTACATAAAAATACCATGCAAAAAAAAATAAAAAATGCTTTTGTAAATCATAATTATGACATAAAAAGTCAGAAGTATGACGAACTAAGTCACAAGTATTATGAAAGTCATAATTATGATGTAAAAAGTTTAAATTATGATATACTGTATACTAAGTCTAAATTATTCCATACTCTCAAAATTAAAAAGTCGAAGTTATGATGTATTGTCAATTTCGACTTTTTAATCTCATAATTTCGACTGTCAATTATGACATAAAAGAATCTAAATTGTGACATACTAAATCATAATTATGAGATTAAAAAACCTAAATCTAAAGTCGAAATTATGACAATCATAATTATGAGTCAAAATGTTGACTTTTTAATCATAATTTTGACTTTTTATCTCATCATGTCACATCATAATTGACTTGTCATCAACTTTTTGTCATAATTATGACATAAAAACTAAATATTTTGACATACCAAGACATAATTGTCATACTAATTCATAAGTAATCTTTAAAATTCACTTCAGATCTCATTATTTCGACTTTTTGTCATTATGACGTCAAAATTACGACATACTAAATCATAATTATGAGATGAAAAATCTAATTTTTGATATACTGTACTAAGTCGAAATTATTACATAAAAAGTCAGTTTTCACAATCATAATTATGACAGTCAATTTCAACTTTTTAATCATAGTTTTGACTTTTGATCTCATAACTGTCAAAATTTCTTTTTATCTCATGTCACATCATAATTGACTGTAATAATTCCAACACTTTGTCATAATTGACATAAAGTCAAAATTATGACAGTCTAAATGATGACATACCAAGTCATAATTGTCACACTAATTCATAATTATGTCATACTAAGTCATAATTTTGACTTTTTATCTCATCCAATTATGACTAAATGTCATAATTTCGACTTTTTGCCAAAAATGATGTGAAAATGATGACATACTAAATCATAATTATGAGATGAAAAATCTAAATTATGAAATAATGACTCATAATTATGACATCATAATAGTGTCCTCATTTTGACTATTTATCTCATAATTTACTTGTCATAATTATGATATAAAAGGTCAAAATTCTGACATAAAAATTCAAAATTAAAACAAATCAGTCATAATTCTGCTATACTAAGTCATGACATTTTTATGTCAGAATTCTGATAATTCCGATTCACCAAAGCATGATTTTTTTTCTGGCAGAGATAAGCTTCCATGATTCTTTCTAAACGTGTTCTGTAGAACATCTTGCGTTATCAGATCCTGCTGAGGTCAAATGAATAATGAATTGACAGCAGACGTTTAACAGCAGTGTCATTTAAGAGCAGCCAAGAGTCATTCCTCAGTTTATTTCATCAAAACTTCAGACATGAAGGAGTAAAATATCACAGACTCTTAAGGAGACGGTAAGAAATCACCTAGCAACTGCATAGCAACACCAAACACACTCACATTGCCTTCAGCAAATGTAAACATCTAGTTGGTTTAGATCGTTTCTAAGGAACTTTATATGCATTTCTGGGTATTTTAAGTGCCTAAAATTATTCATGATCAATAAAGGCACTTTAAAGAATCACTGGAAAGACACATTTGGGATTAGTATTCTACAAGAGGTCTAATAATATTATAAAGCTTAGTATTTGATCAGCTAAAAGTGCATTGAATTAGACTTTCTCATAAACCATTTAAACAGCAGCTTTTCAGACGTCACTTAGCACACACACACACACACTGAAGGACGTTTACAGGATAGCAGTCTCAAAACATGTTAATTCCTGCGTTCGGAAGACCATCGTTAAAGGACAGCAGGACAATCACATGCAACATGAGAAACACAAAGTGCATTCGTGGAAATATGAATTCAAAAATTATCTATAACTATCTACACCGCGTCATTCTAATAAAATAGTGCTGCATAATTTTGTTAGAAGAGATGATTGCATTGAAGTTGGTTCCAGTGGATCCTCCTCGTCCAGCTGCTGTATATATTTTGATGTATAAAACCCAATTTAGACTGTGAAAAATGTATATTATAAATATTATGTGGAAAATTGTTTCTATTACATGATTGTGTTTTTTTTCCAACTCACTATAGTACCGTACTGTTGGATGTATTATTTATTTAAATCTGTGAATTATTTCATCTTTATGTTAATCAGTTCAGCTTGTTATTAGGGGCCGAGCACTGAAGGTGTGTGTCGCCTATTGTATCCGTTGGCGTTCTTATTATTATTCCTTTTCTTCTTCTTCCGCTCTTGAGTCTATGACAGTCCCGCTTGCGGGAAAGTTATGAAATTTGGCACACACACGAGGACAGTCTGATCTGTCACCAGAGCAAATTTGGGGCCCTATTTCACTGATCTGAGCTCATGGTCTGACGCTCACGGCGCAGGTGCTCTTAGGGCGTGTCCGAATCCACTTTTGCCAGTTTAACGACGGGAAAAACGGTCGGCGCACCCGGAGCATGGTCCAAAAGGGTTGTCCCTCGTCTCTTAATGAGTCATGGGTGTGTTTTGGGCGTAACGTGCAATAAACCAATCAGAGTCTCATCTCCCTTTCCCTTTAAAAGCCAGTTGTGCTGGCACCATGAGCGGATTCACTATTTACATGAGGAAAGACTGAACGCTTCTCCAGAGAGGAATCCTGTTATTTTAATATTTAAATGTGTGTGTGCTGCTGCACGTCCCTGTGTGTGTAATAAGCAGAGTGGTGCACTGCCTATAGGCTCATATTACTAACACACCCTTTAAATAACACAAACACTGCACTATTGACTTTAGAGCAGGTGTGTGTTGGTCAATGGCGCAGTGGTTTTTAGTTCCTCACAATAGCAACGCTCCAGCAATGCTCCTGAACTCCTGGTGTTCAGACCAGACGCCCATGGGTGAACAGATGCGCCAGTGCATTTGATATTTAAACACGTGGAGCTGGACGTGAACATGAGAACTGCGCCGGGCTGAAACTAGCAGAAAACACTTGCATCGCGCCTGGCGTCACATTGCGCCGGGTGTGTGATAGGACCCTTGGAGTCTCTAACTCAATCCCTCTTGCACCACAAACTGTCTAAATTTGCACTCACGTTTATGCTAATAACTTTTGAACCGTAAGGGCTAGAAACGAAACTTTGATTCCGTGACTCAAGACGATTTGATTGCACCCTATGACGTCATTTTCTGTAATGAAAATTTTTCCAGCATTTTGAATTTTCCGAAAAACCTACTTTTTCGAACTCCGGTGCTCCGATTTTCATGAAAATTTAACCAGATCATCTTCAGACCATGTCGACAAATAGCTATGGAATTCAAGTTGATTCGTCAAACCGGACGTGAGGCTATATCTCCGCAACGATTTAGCATATTCTGATCAAACTTGGTGTGTGTTATGACAACCATGACCTGAGGTTACGTGCACATTTTTGGTGCAGTGCCACCTAGTGGTCACGTGATATAAAAATAATGGCTTTTGCTTATAACTTCTGAACGCTTTGGTCAAAAATCATACAACTGGTCTCTTTAGATTTGGTGCAGCATGCCGAGTCATATGATACCCAATTTCGGGCGTTGGCCATTTTAAATTTGTGAATATTTTTTGCTATAATGCTATATGGAAACTCATTTACATAAAAATACCATGCAAAAAAAAATAAAAAATGCTTTTGTAAATCATAATTATGACATAAAAAGTCAGAAGTATGACGAACTAAGTCACAAGTATTATGAAAGTCATAATTATGATGTAAAAAGTTTAAATTATGATATACTGTATACTAAGTCTAAATTATTCCATACTCTCAAAATTAAAAAGTCGAAGTTATGATGTATTGTCAATTTCGACTTTTTAATCTCATAATTTCGACTGTCAATTATGACATAAAAGAATCTAAATTGTGACATACTAAATCATAATTATGAGATTAAAAAACCTAAATCTAAAGTCGAAATTATGACAATCATAATTATGAGTCAAAATGTTGACTTTTTAATCATAATTTTGACTTTTTATCTCATCATGTCACATCATAATTGACTTGTCATCAACTTTTTGTCATAATTATGACATAAAAACTAAATATTTTGACATACCAAGACATAATTGTCATACTAATTCATAAGTAATCTTTAAAATTCACTTCAGATCTCATTATATACGTCAAAATTACGACATACTAAATCATAATTATGAGATGAAAAATCTAATTTTTGATATACTGTACTAAGTCGAAATTATTACATAAAAAGTCAGTTTTCACAATCATAATTATGACAGTCAATTTCAACTTTTTAATCATAGTTTTGACTTTTGATCTCATAACTGTCAAAATTTCTTTTTATCTCATGTCACATCATAATTGACTGTAATAATTCCAACACTTTGTCATAATTGACATAAAGTCAAAATTATGACAGTCTAAATTATGACATACCAAGTCATAATTGTCACACTAATTCATAATTATGTCATACTAAGTCATAATTTTGACTTTTTATCTCATCTAATTATGACTAAATGTCATAATTTCGACTTTTTGCCAAAAATGATGTGAAAATGATGACATACTAAATCATAATTATGAGATGAGAAATCTAAATTATGAAATAATGACTCATAATTATGACATCATAATAGTGTCCTCATTTTGACTATTTATCTCATCATAATTTACTTGTCATAATTATGATATAAAAGGTCAAAATTCTGACATAAAAATTCAAAATTAAAACAAATCAGTCATAATTCTGCTATACTAAGTCATGACATTTTTATGTCAGAATTCTGATAATTCCGATTCACCAAAGCATGATTTTTTTTCTGGCAGAGATAAGCTTCCATGATTCTTTCTAAACGTGTTCTGTAGAACATCTTGCGTTATCAGATCCTGCTGAGGTCAAATGAATAATGAATTGACAGCAGACGTTTAACAGCAGTGTCATTTAAGAGCAGCCAAGAGTCATTCCTCAGTTTATTTCATCAAAACTTCAGACATGAAGGAGTAAAATATCACAGACTCTTAAGGAGACGGTAAGAAATCACCTAGCAACTGCATAGCAACACCAAACACACTCACATTGCCTTCAGCAAATGTAAACATCTAGTTGGTTTAGATCGTTTCTAAGGAACTTTATATGCATTTCTGGGTATTTTAAGTGCCTAAAATTATTCATGATCAATAAAGGCACTTTAAAGAATCACTGGAAAGACACATTTGGGATTAGTATTCTACAAGAGGTCTAATAATATTATAAAGCTTAGTATTTGATCAGCTAAAAGTGCATTGAATTAGACTTTCTCATAAACCATTTAAACAGCAGCTTTTCAGACGTCACTTAGCACACACACACACACACTGAAGGACGTTTACAGGATAGCAGTCTCAAAACATGTTAATTCCTGCGTTCGGAAGACCATCGTTAAAGGACAGCAGGACAATCACATGCAACATGAGAAACACAAAGTGCATTCGTGGAAATATGAATTCAAAAATTATCTATAACTATCTACACCGCGTCATTCTAATAAAATAGTGCTGCATAATTTTGTTAGAAGAGATGATTGCATTGAAGTTGGTTCCAGTGGATCCTCCTCGTCCAGCTGCTGTATATATTTTGATGTATAAAACCCAATTTAGACTGTGAAAAATGTATATTATAAATATTATGTGGAAAATTGTTTCTATTACATGATTGTGTTTTTTTTCCAACTCACTATAGTACCGTACTGTTGGATGTATTATTTATTTAAATCTGTGAATTATTTCATCTTTATGTTAATCAGTTCAGCTTGTTATTAGGGGCCGAGCACTGAAGGTGTGTGTCGCCTATTGTATCCGTTGGCGTTCTTATTATTATTCCTTTTCTTCTTCTTCCGCTCTTGAGTCTATGACAGTCCCGCTTGCGGGAAAGTTATGAAATTTGGCACACACACGAGGACAGTCTGATCTGTCACCAGAGCAAATTTGGGGCCCTATTTCACTGATCTGAGCTCATGGTCTGACGCTCACGGCGCAGGTGCTCTTAGGGCGTGTCCGAATCCACTTTTGCCAGTTTAACGACGGGTTTTTCTCTTAATGAGTCATGGGTGTGTTTTGGGCGTAACGTGCAATAAACCAATCAGAGTCTCATCTCCCTTTCCCTTTAAAAGCCAGTTGTGCTCGCACCATGAGCGGATTCACTATTTACATGAGGAAAGACTGAACGCTTATCCAGAGAGGAATCCTTTTATTTTTAATATTTAAATGTGTGTGTGCTGCTGCACGTCCCTGTGTGTGTAATAATCAGAGTGGTGCACTGCCTATAGGCTCATATTACTAACACACCCTTTAAATAACACAAAAACACTGCACTGTTGACTTTAGAGCAGGTGTGTGTTGGTCACAAGACGAAAAACCTACTTTTTCGAACTCCGGTGCTCCGATTTTCATGAAAATTTAACCAGATCATCTTCAGACCATGTCGACAAATAGCTATGGAATTCAAGTTGATTCGTCAAACCGGACGTGAGGCTATATCTCCGCAACGATTTAGCATATTCTGATCAAACTTGGTGTGTGTTATGACAACCATGATCTGAGGTTACGTGCACATTTTTGGTGCAGTGCCACCTAGTGGTCACGTGATATAAAAATAATGGCTTTTGCTTATAACTTCTGAACGCTTTGGTCAAAAATCATACAACTGGTCTCTTTAGATTTGGTGCAGCATGCCGAGTCATATGATACCCAATTTCGGCCGTTGGCCATTTTTAATTTTTGAATATTTTTTTACGAACGCATTGGCGTATCGTTACGAAACTCGGTATGTGTCACCATTGTGGTCAAAAGTTATAATGAAATTTTCAAAAATGCTAATAAATTGATTAAATTAGCGTATTGTAATGATGGTCTTAACAGATTCCTTGGGTCACGCCGAGAACATAGATACCAATTTTGCCATAGTCAGACAAACTTCCTGTCCGGAAAACCTACTTTTTCGAACTCCGGTGCTCAGATTTTCACCAAAATCGAATCATATCATCTTCAGAGCATGCCGGCAAAAAGTTATGGATTTCATGTCAATAGACAAAACCGTTTTCGCATACCGCATCAACAAAGGCGAGGCATGATTCCAAAATGACTCGAGGCTGTGCCTTCACATAAGGACGCCAAACTTTGCATGTGTCATTGTCACCTCACTCTGACCACAACACATCAATCTAGTCACAGCGCCACCTATTGGCCAAAAGTGATAGTCAATTAAATCATTACTAGTGACTATAATTTTGCCTAAAATCATCTTAATATGCCTTTAATTGCTCATTGTTGCAGTTGCTCTGATGCCCAGCCATGACTTACTGTGCCTTCTTTGTGCTTGGCCCCTTAATTGCTGCTTCCAGCTATATTATCTACTTATTTTTATTTTGAATTGTATTTATTTAGTTTAATCTTATTATTTTAAAAAGCGGCAACACTTTACTTAAAGCCTTTATAATGCATTATAAAAGTATTTTTAATGCATTAATAATTATGCACCTTATATGATCTCATGAATAATTGTAACCACCATTATAATACATATCTATTCATTGTTACACCTTTAGAAAGTATAATGCATTAAAACGTGACAAACAAGCAAATGTTATAATGCATTTTAACTTTGGTTACAATAATTGATGAAAAGATATAATGCATAATGTCCATTATGAATACCTTTATAAAGCATTATACAAAGACTTTACGTGTTACCAAAACATCTAAATCATAAACCTATCAGTAAACAGGCAGCTCAGCTGATCTTAAAGTAATAATGTCTTTGCATATGCCTCTATTATAGTTTCCACACTTCCATCTCAGCCAAAGAGATTTGAAATGGGTCTGGATTTGACCGGGCTCTTGAGGGAATCCTCTCCTTCCTCGTTCTCCCTGAATGAAGTGCTGTGGACGATCTGCGTCTTGAAGCGGCTCCTCTGCAGCCTGATCCGGCCAATGGAGGACTTCCGATACAGCGACCAGGGCTTGGGCTGACCTTCGCCGGCGATCTCCTCAGGGGGGTTCAGCAACCGAAGAGGGTTGAGGTTGGATGGGACTTTGGGAAGCTTCCATCGGCCGGCTCCGGACGCATTCTCCGTGTCCAAGTTGGCACAAGCCCCTATGATGTCTTTAATGTCCCCTGTGACGGTGGTTCGCAGGTACTGAGACGCTTTCTTCCCGCTGTAATCCCTCACATCTACATCAGCGTCATAAGCCCCCACCAGCAGCTTCACCACCTCTATGTGATTGTGCATGGCTGCCAGGTGCAGGGGTGTGTAGCCGGCGCTGGAGCGTGCGTTTACGTTGACAGCGACGTTGTGCCGCTTGGCAAAATCCACCAGCTTTGCGAAAAGCTCGTGTTTGCCTTGCTTGGCCGCCCAGTGCAGACACATGAAGCCAGTGACAAAGTCCTTCTTGGAGATGAGTGTCGGGTCACACTCGAGCAGCCGCTGGAGACTGTCCCATTCGCCATCTGCCGCGCACATCATCCACTCGTGCTCCAGCGGGTCTAAGGTTACCGATGCGCAATCCTCATCCACAGAGGACGATCGAAAGTCACTGTTTCTGGCTGACATGTGCCCATGGGAGTTGCGATGCACCAGGGAGCGTCTCACCTGCATGTGCATTACATATTATATGCATTATGAGCATTTGCATTATATATTATATGCATTATGAGCATTTGGATTATATATATATATATATATATGCATTGCAGTGTGTGCATTATATGCATATGCATTATATATTACATGCATTATTTGCATTTACAGTATGTGAATTTGCATTATATATTACACTCACCTAAAGGATTATTAGGAACACCTGTTCAATTTCTCATTAATGCAAGTATCTAATCAACCAATCACATTGCAGTTTCTTCAATGCATTTAGGGGTGTGGTCCTGGTCAAGACAATCTCCTGAACTCCAAACTGAATGTCAGAATGGGAAAGAAAGGTGATTTAAGCAATTTTGAGCGTGGCATGGTTGTTGGTGCCAGACGGGCCGGTCTGAGTATTTCACAATCTGCTCAGTTACTGGGATTTTCACGCACAACCATTTCTAGAGTTTACAAAGAATGGTGTGAAAAGGGAAAAACATCCAGTATGCGGCAGTCCTGTGGGCGAAAATGCCTTGTTGATGCTAGAGGTCAGAGGAGAATGGGCCGACTGATTCAAGCTGATAGAAGAGCAACTTTGACTGAAATAACCACTCGTTACAACCGAGGTATGCAGCAAAGCATTTGTGAAGCCACAACACGCACAACCTTGAGGCGGATGGGCTACAACAGCAGAAGACCCCACCGGGTACCACTCATCTCCACTACAAATAGGAAAAAGAGGCTACAATTTGCACGAGCTCACCAAAATTGGACAGTTGAAGACTGGCAAAATGTTGCCTGGTCTGATGAGTCTGGATTTCTGTTGAGACATTCAGATGGTAGAGTCAGAATTTGGCGTAAACAGAATGAGAACATGGATCCATCATGCCTTGTTACCACTGTGCAGGCTGGTGGTGGTGGTGTAATGGTGTGGGGGATGTTTTCTTGGCACACTTTAGGCCCCTTAGTGCCAATTGGGCATCGTTTAAATGCCACGGCCTACCTGAGCATTGTTTCTGACCATGTCCATCCCTTTATGACCACCATGTACCCATCCTCTGATGGCTACTTCCAGCAGGATAATGCACCATGTCACAAAGCTCCAATCATTTCAAATTGGTTTCTTGAACATGACAATGAGTTCACTGTACTAAAATGGCCCCCACAGTCACCAGATCTCAACCCAATAGAGCATCTTTGGGATGTGGTGGAACGGGAGCTTCGTGCCCTGGATGTGCATCCCACAAATCTCCATCAACTGCAAGATGCTATCCTATCAATATGGGCCAACATTTCTAAAGAATGCTTTCAGCACCTTGTTGAATCAATGCCACGTAGAATTAAGGCAGTTCTGAAGGCGAAAGGGGGTCAAACACAGTATTAGTATGGTGTTCCTAATAATCCTTTAGGTGAGTGTATATATTACATGCATTTTCATTATATATTATATGCACTATGTAAATATAAATGATATATTATGTTCATTATGTGCATTTTCATTATATATTAATATGCATTTTGTGTATTTGGATTATATATTATCGTTACAGTATGTGCATATGCATTATATATTATGCATGCATTATGTGCATTTGCATTATACAGTACATTATTCGATTATGTGCATTTACATTATATATTATATATATGTAATATATATTATACAGTCTCACCTGTGGAGAACTGCTCATCATGAGCTCTATGAAGTTCTTGCGGCTGCCTTTCGGGGTGCTGCCCTCCTCAGACTGTCCATCATGTGCTGCATCCTCAGAAGAGCCCAGCAAACTGCGCTGAGAGCCCCTCGATGTTCTCCGTCGACTAGTGATGATGACCTGTGATGATGCTTTGCCAACTGGAGCCTCCAACTCCAGTTCCCCTGCCCTAGATTCCGGCTGGGCATTGGGAAGCTCGGGAACACCGCTATCATTATCAGGCACGTTTTCATTTGAGGGATCACAGAGAGAAGAGTGTTTCTCGGCCAGTGCGATGTCTGACACACACACCTCCTCGCATTCAGCATCTCCCTGCACCTCAGATTTATTATTCAGATCATGTTTTCCACTTGTTCCTGCCTTAACATCGGCGTTCTCTCCCAAATGCAAAGCATTCAATCCTCTATTGACGTGTTCTTCATCCTCATTCTCATCCTCGGGCTTCTCATCATGCGCGCGCCCGCTCCGCATCTCCACGTATCTGTACTTCTTCTTCAAACATACCACTTTCTCGCCGTTTTCCTGCTTCACATACGCGATATTGTCCACAAAACGCTTAAATCTTTCTTTTAACACGGCTCGCTTCGTGTTTTCACTGCTCAGAAAGACTTTGAAATGCGCTATCAAGTCCTTGTTTTTCACACGCCCCCCATTTTCCAGTAGAAAGTCCAGAACGGATTCTTGCGAGCACTCCGTCGCCATCATGCTTTATATATATAAATAAGCGAATAAATAAATTAACATCCTAGTCATTTTGGCGTGTGGACATCGGTAGATCGTTTGCCTGGGTGCTGGCGAACACATCGCGTATTTTCGTATAGTAAAACTAGGTTGTAGATGAGATTGAGTACTGTACGCGGTGTGTCAGATAGGGGTCGGTAGAGCTTATAATGATGTTTGCATCCTAGCAACTCCTAGAACAGAATTACTAATGTGAAACTGGAGTACTGAAACCTTCATTCGGGCTCAAACGCGCGCAGGGTTAACGCTGCCAGCGGCTCCGGGTTGAGCCAAAATGGATTCCAGTTACACCTCGACAGCGCTGAGGGCGAGTCCGTACTTGGAACGTACCACTTTGCTGGGACAAGGGGGGGTTGAGAAAGTTATGAACGTTAGAGGTGTTATGTAATGAAACTGACAATGCGTTGTAGCTTTCATTTGGGTTAAAAATGTATATAATGTTATGAAAGTGTTTGCTGACATATTTGACGTGTGAAGACGTTATACTTTGTCGACAAAAGCTCAGACAAAACCCTCTCAACGACAGCGGAATGGTAGAGCAGCTGTTCCCAGTGGTGTGTCAGCTGGAATTATTTGGACGAGGCGGGTCAAAGCAACTTTTGACTTTCATCCGAAAGAGAAGCGACATTTCTCCAAATATTCGCAATTTTCCTGCGCGCAAATGGCATCCTCCGATGTGGTTCGACAGATGGTACGTTTGAGATCAACATATTCCAGCTTCTGACTGTTTTCTTGTTTCAACGGCTGTGTGAAGTTTGTGACAGAGTGAGTTGGCGTGAGCGCGCTTGGGAGTGTCCGGAGCCGCGCTCAACTATTTCAATCACTGACGTGCGCGCTCCTTATTTATACAAACATGAATACAAAATCCGATTCATTTAATAGATTTATCTGTTTGAATATGTGTATCTTATTTATGAATCTGAATAAGGAAACGAAATATATTTATCAATCATAAATCAACATACAAGTATCCGATTAATCGATTCAATTAATCGATTTGAATGTGTTTCTGATTTATGAATCTAAATGAGGAAAATAAATATATTGAGCAATCATCATTAAAAAAATATCTGATTAATATAATTGATGTCTGATTTATCAATCTGAATGCAAACATCTGAATACATCATATAGTTTATAAATATATAAATGGAATATAAATGAATGGATTTCTCCAACATCAGTCGTAATTATTCTACATCCATTCCTCAATTTGAATTCATAACTAATAGGCTAATATCTCATTTGACTAGTCAGCATTAGGAATATTTGGCGTTTTCTGTTAAAGCAATTATACATCTATAGTTATTCCGAATATTCAGCAGATCTAAAAGTCTGAGACCACTTTGAGAATCTTTTAAAATTGAAAGATGTGAAGTTATGATAGATTATGATAGAGACACGTTTGAGAGAATGATTTTAAAAGCAGCTTCACATTAATTGCAGTAAAGGCTCTGATTATGCCAAGTGGTTTCCACAGCTGTATTTAGCAGCGAGGTTTTCTCGGTCATGTTCTCACTCACTCGTTTCTTCCAGGACAAGAACGCCCGTCCGCTGGCTCTATCAGGCCATGTTGGCTTTGACAGTCTGCCAGATCAACTGGTGAACAAGTCCACGAGTCAGGGATTCTGCTTCAACATCCTCTGCATTGGTAAGAATCAGGACAGGAAGTACTAGAGATGTGCATTATGGTAGTTTGAATTGATTGACAGAAGCGGCTGCCAAGAATGCATCGAAAAAGTGGTTGTTTTTATGGTCTGATTGCTGTATGGAAGCTCGCAAGGTTTTTGTGACTTTATAACTCATTTGCAAGGAAAGTCAGAATTATAAGAATTAATTTGTCAGAATCTTGGGATATAACGAAGTTGCGAGGGGAAAAAAGTCAGAATCGTGGGATATGAACTCAGAATTGCAAGAAAAAAGTCAGAATCGTGGGATATAACGAAGTTGCGAGGGGAAAAAAGTCAGAATCGTGGGATAGATACTTGGAATAGCAAGAAAAAAGTCAGAATCGTGGGATATAACGAAGTTGCGAGGGGAAAAAAGTCAGAATCATGGGATAGAAACTTGGAATAGCAAGAAAAAAGTCAGAATCGTGGGATATAACGAAGTTGCGAGGGGAAAAAAGTCAGAATCGTGGGATAGAAACTCGGAATTGTGAGAAAAAAGTCAGAATCATGGGATATAAAAAAGTCAGAATCTTGGGATATAAAAAAGTTGCGAGGGGAAAAAAGTCAAAATCATGGGATATAAACTTGGAATAGCAAGAAAAAAGTCAGACTCATGGGATATGAACTCGGAATTGTGAGAAAAAAGTCAGAATCGTGGGATATAACGAAGTTGCCAGGGGAAAAAAGTCAGAATCATGGGATATGAACTCAGAACTGCAAGAAAAAAGTCAGAATCATGGGATAGAAACTTGGAATAGCAAGAAAAAAGTCAGAATCGTGGGATATAACGAAGTTGCGAGGGGAAAAAAGTCAGAATCATGGGATAGAAACTTGGAATAGCAAGAAAAAAGTCAGAATCGTGGGATATAACGAAGTTGCGAGGGGAAAAAAGTCAGAATCGTGGGATAGAAACTCGGAATTGTGAGAAAAAAATCAGAATCATGGGATATAAAAAAGTCAGAATCTTGGGATATAAAAAAGTTGCGAGGGGAAAAAAGTCAAAATCATGGGATATAAACTTGGAATAGCAAGAAAAAAGTCAGACTCATGGGATATGAACTCGGAATTGTGAGAAAAAAGTCAGAATCGTGGGATATAACGAAGTTGCCAGGGGAAAAAAGTCAGAATCATGGGATAGAAACTTGGAATAGCAAGAAAAAAGTCAGAATCGTGGGATATATAACGAAGTTGCGAGGGGAAAAAAGTCAGAATCGTGGGATAGAAACTCGGAATTGTGAGAAAAAAGTCAGAATCATGGGATATAAAAAAGTCAGAATCTTGGGATATAAAAAAGTTGCGAGGGGAAAAAAGTCAAAATCATGGGATATAAACTTGGAATAGCAAGAAAAAAGTCAGACTCATGGGATATGAACTCGGAATTGTGAGAAAAAAGTCAGAATCGTGGGATATAACGAAGTTGCGAGGGGAAAAAAGTCAGAATCATGGGATATGAACTCAGAACTGCAAGAAAAAAGTCAGAATCATGGGATAGAAACTTGGAATAGCAAGAAAAAAGTCAGAATCGTGGGATATAACGAAGTTGCGAGGGGAAAAAAGTCAGAATCATGGGATAGAAACTTGAAATAGCAAGAAAAAAGTCAGAATCGTGGGATAGAAACTTGGAATAGCAAGAAAAAAGTCAGAATCGTGGGATATAACGAAGTTGCGAGGGGAAAAAAGTCAGAATCATGGGATAGAAACTCGGAATTGTGAGAAAAAAGTCAGAATCGTGGGATAGAAACTTGGAATAGCAAGAAAAAAGTCAGAATTATGGGATATAAACTCGGAATTGTGAGAAAAAAGTCCGAATCGTGGGATAGAAACGTGGGATAGAAACTTGGAATAGCAAGAAAAAAGTCAGAATCGTGGGATATAACGAAGTTGCGAGGGGAAAAAAGTCAGAATCATGGGATAGAAACTTGGAATAGCAAGAAAAAAGTCAGAATCGTGGGATAGAAACTTGGAATAGCAAGAAAAAAGTCAGAATCGTGGGATAGAAACTTGGAATAGCAAGAAAAAAGTCAGAATCGTGGGATATAACGAAGTTGCGAGGGGAAAAAAGTCAGAATCATGGGATAGAAACTCGGAATAGCAAGAAAAAAGTCAGAATCGTGGGATAGAAACTTGGAATAGCAAGAAAAAAGTCAGAATCGTGGGATATAACGAAGTTGCGAGGGGAAAAAAGTCAGAATCATGGGATAGAAACTCGGAATTGTGAGAAAAAAGTCAGAATCGTGGGATAGAAACTTGGAATAGCAAGAAAAAAGTCAGAATCATGGGATATAAACTCGGAATTGTGAGAAAAAAGTCAGAATCGTGGGATAGAAATGTGGGATAGAAACTTGGAATAGCAAGAAAAAAGTCAGAAACATGGGATATGAACTCAGAACTGCAAGAAAAAAGTCAGAATCATGGGATAGAAACTTGGAATAGCAAGAAAAAAGTCAGAATCGTGGGATATAGTGAAGTTGCGAGGGGAAAAAAGTCAGAATCATGGGATAGAAACTTGGAATAGCAAGAAAAAAGTCAGAATCGTGGGATATAACGAAGTTGCGAGGGGGAAAAAGTCAGAATCGTGGGATAGAAACTTGGAATAGCAAGAAAAAAGTCAGAATCGTGGGATATAAACTCAGAACTGCAAGAACAAAGTCAGAATCATTGGATATGAACTCGGAATTGCAAGAAAAAAGTCAGAATCATGGGATATAAACTCGGAATTGTGAGAAAAAATCAGAATCATGGGATAGAAACTTGGAATAGCAAGAAAAAAGTCAGAATCATGGGATATAAACTCGGAATTGTGAGAAAAAAGTCAGACTCATGGGATAGAAACTTGGAATAGCAAGAAAAAAGTCAGAATCATGGGATATAACGAAGTTGCGAGGGGAAAAAAGTCAGAATCGTGGGATAGAAACTTGGAATAGCAAGAAAAAAGTCAGAATCGTGGGATATAACGAAGTTGCGAGGGGAAAAAAGTCAGAATTGTGGGATATAATCTCGCAATTGCAAGAAAAAAGTCAGAATCATGGGATAGAAACTTGGAATAGCAAGAAAAAAGTCAGAATCGTGGGATATAACGAAGTTGCGAGGGGAAAAAAGTCAGAATCTTTGGATATAAACTCGGAATTGTGAGAAAAAAGTCAGAATCGTGGGATAGAAACTTGGAATAGCAACAAAAAAGTCAGAATCATGGGATATAAACTCGGAATTGTAAGAAAAAAGTCAGAATCGTGGGATATAACGAAGTTGCGAGGGGAAAAAAGTCAGAATCGTGGGATAGAAACTCGGAATTGCGAGAAAAAAGTCAGAATTGTGGGATAGAAGAAAACTCTGAATTGTGAGAAGAAAGTCAGAATCATGGGATATAAACTTGGAATAGCGAGAAAAATTTCAGAATCGTGGGATATAACGAAGTTGCGAGGGGAAAAAAGTCAGAATTGTGGGATATAAACTCGGAATTGCGAGAAAAAAGTCAGAATTGTGGGATAGAAGAAACTGAATTGTGAGAAGAAAGTCAGAATCGTGGGATATAAACTTGGAATAGCGAGAAAAATGTCAGAATCGTGGGATATAACGAAGTTGCGAGGGGAAAAAAGTCAGAATTGTGGGATATAAACTCGGAATTGCGAGAAAAAAGTCAGAATTGTGGGATAGAAGAAACTCTGAATTGTGAGAAGAAAGTCAGAATCGTGGGATATAAACTTGAAGTTGCGAGAAAAAAAGTCAGAATCATGGGATATAACAAAGTTGCGAGGGGAAAAAAGTCAGAATTGTGGGATCTAACGAAGTTGCGAGGGGAAAAAAAGTCAGAATTGTGGGATATAAACTCGGAATTGCGAGAAAAAAGTCAGAATGATGGGATATTTCAGCTTTACAGTGATAACAGGAAAATAATGCAACAAAAACCCGGAGTTCAAAAAAGTCAATCATGGGATATAAACTTGGAATTGTGAGAAAAAACATTGCAATTCCCTTTTTTACTTTTTATTCTGTGGCGGAAACAAGCTTCAATATTGCTGTGACTTCAAGTATTCATGAATATGAGTGCATACTTCTGAAATCATTTATATCGTAAATCTTTCTTTTTCACAGGTGAAACTGGGATTGGCAAATCAACACTAATGGACACGCTTTTCAACACCAATTTTGAGAACTTCGAGTCTTCTCATTTTGAGCCGAAGGTGAAGTTGCGAGCGCAGACGTATGATCTTCAGGAGAGTAATGTTCGTCTGAAGCTCACTGTGGTTAATACCGTCGGCTTTGGCGATCAGATGAACAAGCAGGAGAGGTCAGTCCTGTTCACGTCACATTTGTTTCTACAGCGCTTTATACAGTACAGAGTGTTTCAAAGCAGCTTCACAGGAAAATAACAGAATCAATGATGCAAACTTCATCAAATATCAGCTATAAGCAGCTCTATAGAAGACAAAAGAGTTGTTATTCAGCTCAATTCAGTTTAAGTTTAAATCTCATCTAATAGTGTCAGTGCAGTCAAATCGATAATGCAATATTACTGAATATTAGGTGCCGTTTAACCACTTTGATATCGATTTCACATCTAATGTTCTTCGCTGTTGACGGGCTGGAGCTGGACCATATATGTGTAAGTCTGTTTGTTTGGCTGGACATAATAACATTATGTTTAGATGCACTTTAGAGCTGCACAATTCTGGATAAATTGATGATTTATTTGGTTTCAAATAGAGATCACGATTTTGAACAGACATGACAAAATAACATGCAATTTAATAGAGGTTCTGACAAAATGTGAAGTAATTTAAAATATGTAAATGTAAAATATTTAATTAATCTGAATGAATTATTTAATAAAAATCTGGTTGAATGAATGATTCAATGACAAACACATTTTTAGCAGTCACTTGTCACCACTTACTGGTGTAACAATATAATTGATACAGTCGTTATTTGAAGCACATATACACTATTGCCAAAAGTTTTGGGACGCTTGCCTTTACATGCACATGAACTTTAGCGACATCCCATTCTTAATCCGTAGGGTTTAATATGGAGTTGGCCCACCCTTTGCAGCTATAACAGCTTCAATTCTTCTGGGAAGGCTTTCCACAAGGTTTAGGAGTGTGTTTATGGGAATGTTTGCCCATTCTTCTAGAAGCGCATTTGTGAGGTCAGGCACTGATGTTGGACGAGAAGGCCTGGCTCGCAGTCTCCGCTCTAATTCATCCCAAAGGTGTTCTATCGGGATGAGGTCAGGACTCTGTGCAGGCCAGTCAAGTTCCTCCACACCAAACTCGCTCATCCATGTCTTTATGGACCGACGCTTTGTGCACTGGAGCGCAGTCATGTTGGGACAGGAAGGGGCCGTCCCCAAACTGTTCCCACAAAGTTGGGAGCATGAAATTGTCCGAAATGTCTTGGTATGCTGAAGCATTAAGAGTTCCTTTCACTAGAACTAAGGGGCCAAGCCCAACTCCTGAAAAACAACCCCACCCCATAATCTCCTGTTCACCAAACTTTACACTTGGCACAATGCAGTCAGGCAAGTACCGTTCTCATGGCAACCGCCAAGCCCAGACTCATCCATGGGATTGGCAGACAGAGAAGCGTGATTGGTCACTCCAGAGAACACGTCTCACTGCTCTAGAGTCTAGTGACGGCGTGCTTTACCCCACTGCATCCCACGCTTTGCATTGCTCTTGGTGATGTAAGGCTTGGATGAGCTGCTCGGCCATGGAAACCCATTCCATGAAGCTCTCTACACACTGTTCTTGAGCTCATCTGAAGGCCACAGAAGTTTGGAGGTCTGTAGCTATTGACTGTAGTTGGTGTCTTCTGCGCACTGTGACCCTCAGCATGCGCTGACCCCGCTCTGTGATTTTACGTGGCCTATCACTTCGTGGCTGAGTTGCTGTTGTTCCCAATTGCTTCCACTTTGTTATAATCCCACTAACAGTTGAGCGTGGAATATTTAGTAGTGAGGAAATGTCAGGAATGGACTTATTGCACAGGTGGCAACCTATCACGGTACCACGCTTGAGTTCACTGAGCTCCTGAGAGCGACCCATTCTTTCACAAATGTTTGTAGAAGCGTCTGCATGCCTAGTGCTTGATTTATACACCTGTGGCCATGAAGGGATTGAACACCTGAACTCAGTGATCTGGAGGGGCGTCCCAGTACTTTTGGCAATATAGTGTTTGTGCTTCAAATAACATTGAATCATATAGTGTATACACACACGTGCGATTCGCCCTTTTTTCCCCTCTAGTATTGTACATGCAATAAAAAAAGAAAAATCAGTTGAAATATATAGAGTATATATCGCTTTATGTCAGTGTACTGAATGTATGCGGATAAAACTAGCTTGACTGCACAAAAACCCTCAGTATTTTGATTATAACTCCCATGTAAATGAACTTGGCTCAACCAATGGTTTTAGTTTGTGGGAGTGGCCAGTTCTTCCTGTTTACCATGACCAATGGCAGACGGGGAGAGTATTTTGAAACATGCAATTGTGTATGGATGCACTTTTTTTTATTTGATAGTGATGTACCATTGTTGTATTACATTATTTAGTTAATTCAGTTTTAATGAAAAATCATATTTAAGTAAAAAACATTTATGCATATATTGAAGTTCTGTCTCTGTTCCAGTTACCAGCACATAGTGGATTACATTGACACGCAGTTTGAGTCGTACTTACAAGAGGAGCTGAAGATCAAGCGCTCTCTTCATAACTACCACGACTCCAGGATCCACGCCTGTCTGTATTTCATCGCTCCCTCTGGACACTCGCTCAAATCCCTAGATCTGGTCACTATGAAGAAGCTGGACAGTAAGGTTAGACCGTCATGTTTTCCACAAATGCACTCGTAACTAACAGTCAGCATTCACAATTAAAACGTAATCCTGTATATCAATTCGCTTTCGGCATGATTCTTTAACCCTCCGGTTGTGTTCGGATCACATTCATTTGTCAAACTGATTGAAACGCTGGTAAAACTATTTATTTCTTCTTGAAATTTTGTGAATATTTCTCATTTAGGTTAGGTTTTGGAAAGGCTGGACAAATTTTGTTACTAGGCCTGTCACGATCATACAAATAGTTGTGATTAATAATTTACAGTAATGCTTTATTACTGTTTGAATCGAGGTCACGATCTTTTAACGAATATAATATAATATAATTAGGCCTGTCAACAGACTAAAATTTTTTTATCTAACTTTTGATTTTTTCATCCAAGTCATTATTTTTGTTTGTTTTTGTGCACAAAAAGTATTCCTGTGGCTTCATAACATTTAAGGTTGAACCACTGGAGTCACATGGACTATTTTAACGATGTCTTTACTACCTTTCTGGGCCTTGAAAGTGTTCATTAAATAGCTGTCTTTGGAGGGGTCAGCTTTCGGATTTCATCAGAAATATCTTCATTTGTGTTCAGAAGATGAACGAAGGTCTTACAGGTTTGAAACGACATGAGGATGAAGAATTAATGACACAATTTACATTTTTGGGTGAACTATCCCTTTAACTGACGTGTTTCGTCTCTGAAAGTTGTGCATTCTGAGATGTTTTTTAGCGTCGTTGCGAATGAATGTTGTAAATACTAGGCGGTTCAGACATGACCTGAAGGCATCAGTAGATAAGATTATTCCTGC
Source organism: Rhinogobio ventralis (assembly GCA_039654625.1). Lineage (NCBI taxonomy): Eukaryota > Metazoa > Chordata > Actinopteri > Cypriniformes > Gobionidae > Rhinogobio > Rhinogobio ventralis. The sequence goes on from CM077197.1 coordinate 1,962,627, forward strand.
TGACCTTCTGTGGCTGAAGACAGCGGTCAGGATTGTTTTATCTGCTCAATGTCAGGATGAGAGGTCTGAGATTGAGTAAACATCCTTATTTTTAAACTTGTGTTGCTGAATGGACTCAATCATGCATTTAAAAGCCTCTCATTCAGTGCGCCCAAGCAGCAGCAAAGATTGTATGTCACTCTGTCAGATTCAGTCAGTTTAATATAATTATAATAGTAATATTAGTAAGGTTGGGCTTTGTTCTCTGTATGGCAGAAGGAATGTCATAAATGCCCGTTTTAAAACCAAACCTGTGGTTTCTCCATTAAGTCTTTTCTCGCTCTGCTTCGGCTCCTCAGGTCAACATCATTCCCGTCATCGCTAAAGCCGACACCATCTCCAAGAGCGAGTTGCACAAGTTCAAGATCAAGATCATGAGCGAGCTGGTCAGCAACGGCGTGCAGATCTACCAGTTCCCGATTGACGATGAAACGGTGGCGAAGATCAACACAGCGATGAACGTGAGTTCTGGAGATCACATTGAAATAAAGCGATCAAGAGCCTCGGTGGTAAAATAGGGTTTACAACTCATTATACTTGTAAAATGAGGAATGCTGTTCTTTTGAACTTTCTATTCATCAAAGAATCCTGAACTGTTTTCAACACTGATAATAATCATAAATGTATCAAAATCCTCATATGAGAATGATTTGTGAAGGATCATGTGACACTGAAGACTGGAGTAATGATGATAAATTCAGCTTTGATCACAGGAATAAATTACACTTTACTATATATTCACATAGAGAACAGCTGATTTACACTGGAGTCATATTTCACAATTTTCCTGTTTTTTTTTTTTTTTTTTAATAAAATAAATGCAGCCTTGGTGAGCATAAGAGACTTTGAAAAACATAAAAAATCTTACCGATCAAAAACACTTGAACGGCAGTGTACATTAATACAATATTTGTATTCACAACCATGTCTCTCTTTGTACAAAATGCTGCACATTCATGTAAATCTGGATTTTGCACACGCAAGTTGTAACGTGTTAGTTTAAATGTCGTAATGCACATTTGGTAGTTGTGCACACATTAATAATTAGGCTTATTCACTGCTAGTAACCACAAAAAGTCACAAAATCCAGATCGACTCCGAAAAGACATTAATGAATGCATGCGCCACGTGATCCACAAACGTGCATCTTCTTTGTTGCATGCGCAAATTATGATACACTAATACAAAAGAAAACATTTTGCTTGTGTAATTCTGAATTTTGCACACACAAGTTGAAAGGCATTTGTTTGTCTTTTCTCCTACAATTAAAATGAACAGATGCTGTGTGCAGAGAATGACAGAAAATGTAGTTTAGTGTTTAAAACTGTGTATTTTGTCCTGTGTTTTGAGTTTGTCAGTGTTTTGTTTGCTCTTTTCCAGGGTCATCTTCCGTTTGCTGTTGTTGGCAGTACGGAGGAGGTGAACATCGGGAACAAAATGGTCAAGGCGAGGCAGTATCCCTGGGGAGTCGTGCAGGGTGAGGCTTTGATTACAGAAAGTCAGCAATTTGACCAATGAGTCAACGAGCGTGTTTACATGCACGCTCTTAAAATGTTTATGCTTAATAAGCCGACAACGCGTGTGCACGTTAACGTGTTGAACCATTTTCCTTTATAAATGGCGTAAGAATAAACTGGTCGACACAGCTAGATTTTTGCACATTACCCAGATTTCTCCCAGCATGTAAACACCTTAAAGGGAAAGTTCACCCAAAAATGAAAATTACCCCATGATTTACTCACTCTCAAGTCATCCTAGGTGTATATGACTTTCTTCTTTCAGCCAAACATAATCAGTTATTAAAAAATATCCTGGCTCTTCCCAGCTTTATAATGGGAGTGAATGAGGGACGAGATTTTGAAGCCCAAAAAAGTGCATCCATCCATCATAAAAGTATTCCATAAGCCTTCTGAAGCAAAGACAAATATCCATATTTATAACTTTATAAACTATAATCACTAGAGCCTGACTGATATGGGTTTTTGGGGGCCGATACCAATATTAAGGAGTAAAAAAAAGTAATATATCAATATATCGGCCGATATCCTTAATGTGTATAGTATAGTACAGTACCAGTCAAAAGTTTGGACACACTTTCCCATTGGTGTGTCCAAACTTTTGACTGGTACTGTATATATAATACAGTATATAAACAGAATATATATATATTGTACATAAACAAATTTTTTGCAATGATCACTCATATGTGTTGATCAAACACTTGATGATGTGACAAAGATATGTAATGGAGGCAGGATATTTAACAATTTAACAATAACGTTTATTATCCAAAATGAATACAACATATAACCGACTGTGTTTATGAGGATACTCACCAATACCCCTTTTCCACCAGCATGAACCGGGTGCTAGTTCAGAGCTAGTGCCGGTTCGGAGTTGGTTCGACTGACAAGCCTTCTAAGAACCGGTTTGCCTTTCCACGGGCTAGAGAGCCACCACAGAACCAGGTCTTACGTCACTGTATACGTCTCATCTTTCTCAGAAACGCTAGCAAGGCAGCGGGAAACACAAACACACCAGGCTTGTTCGAGATGCATAGGCACTGCGCAGACTGATCCGCGTATGACATCAAAGTACCGCAAGAGCGATTCGTATGATGAGTCGTATGATCTCGCAGTAAGTTACTTTTGATGTCATACGGCGATCGGTCTGCGCAGTGCCGATGCATCTCGAACAAGCCTTCCATCAACAACTATTGATGCTCATGGCTTTGCGAACCTACATCGGCATCAAAACACAGCGAATCCAACACGTTCGTACAGCTTGCCGTAATTTGTATAGACGGAGATTACAATCGAGCAGCTATTAGCTCGATTAGCTGCTATTTCAAAAATGGCGGTCACAAGTTTGTGTTCGTCTTGTCGGTCACGGTAACCCCGCCCCCATCCGCTGATGCAAGCGGTTCTTACTTCTAGACCAGCAATGTTTTGGTGCTACTTACTTTTCCTGGTTCAGAGCTGGTGCTTTGTGTCGAAAGACAAAGAACCGATTTGAAACTAGGCTCTGGCTCCGAACCAGCACTCAAACTGCCTTGGTGGAAAAGGGGTACAACACAGGCATTTTGTCTTCATTTTGCGTGCATGTGTCCGTTTAGGCTCAAAAGAAAGAGAACGAGAACTGAATTGGGCATTCACGTGCTCTAATAATCACTGGCATCCGGTAACAGACGTACACGAGTCGAGTTCCGGCAGAAGAGTGACCTCTGACCTGACGCATGGTGTATTGGCGAGCGTGGAAGCGCAGAGGATAGAGCAAAACAGAACACTGGTCACGAGTTAAAAATGTGGGAGGGGCTTGAGTTCGTTGTCTGAACCACGAGAGGCGTCAACTCTCACCTTATCTTGCACTACTCCAACATCCTACGTCATGCGTCGTGTCAGAGGTCAGTCTTCCGCCGGAACTAGACTTGAATACGACCCTTACCGGGAGCCACTGCAGGGCTCCAGACTGCAACTAAAACGGTCAACCAAAAATGATATTGAGTGATATTGTTGCTGAGATCGCCACAGTTCGCTCAATCAGCATTTCCACCTTGGAAAGAGTTTATATTAAACAGCTTAAGAACAATCATGTCACGTAACGTCAAATTTACCTCAGAAAAGCCATTCAATGCTCATAAACCCGTTAGTCAAAAATAACTATATAAAAACGCATGGCTTCGCTTCAGAAGGCCTTTATTAACCCCCGGAGCCGTATTACTTTTATGATGGATGGATGTACTTTTTTGGGCTTCAAAATCTCGTCCCTCATTCACTCCCATTATAAAGCTGGGAAGAGCCAGAATATTTTTTTTAATAACTCCGATTGTGTTTGGCTGAAAGAAGAAAGTCATATACACCTAGGATGGATTGAGGGTGAGTAAATCATGGGGTAATTTTCATTTTTGGGTCGTTCTGTCGGCTTATTGACGTGCGCATGTGTGACGTCACAGGAAAGCGTCCTAATACGGCAGATTTAAGTACATCTAGCCACAGCGAGTGGGGGAGGAGAACAGTATCTCAAACTGACTTTTTCTTGACCCAAGAAATCATCACAACTCACATAATAAACAGAATACTCTGAGTGCAATGCATGGATGCTTACATTTTTTAATACGCGGTTTACTTGCATTGCCAGGTTATTGATTTGCATGTAAATCAGGTTATTATGGCGTTTCAACCCTCTACGCACACCTTGGCAATAGAATCGCCATTGGCTAGTACATTTTTTTGTTTAGTCACCAGACTGATATACTATTTTATTTATATTAGTGCTGTCAAATCGATTAATCGCGATTAATCGCATCCAAAATAAAAGTTTGTTTACATAATATGTGTGTGTACTGTGTATAATTATTATGTGTATATAAATATGCACACATGCATGTATATATTTAAGAAATGTTTTTTATATTTATAAAATATTTATATATAATATACATTATATGAATATATATATATACACACAGTATATACATGCAAATATTTCTTAAATATATACGTGTGTGTATTCAAATATACATCTATATCGAGAGCTACATCTATATTATATATCGAGATTAATCATTTGACAGCCCTATTACACACATACACACACACACACACACGTATGAATGCATATTTGATATTTTCACTGAACTTAGGACTGGTGGTGGTGCTTAAGATATTGTTGGTCATTCAGTGTTTCTGTAAAAAATTATAATAGTAATAGATAATAGTAATTAATAATAAGACAATAATACTACTAATTCTACTACTAATAACAATATACAACGCACTAAGGATTGATGAGCTGCTGGGTTCATGAATATTAAACACGTTGTCTGCGTTTGCTCGAGCTGATTTGCTGAAATCAAAACAGTGAAGGTAATGGATGAGCACCAGCCAATGAGATTGCGTTTGCTCATTAGTCCCGCCCACTACCGCATATCTTCTGCTTGTTCTTAAAAGCTGAATAATTCCAAATGAACTCCGATGTTTTGACAGGAAAATACAACAAAGAATATGGTTTACATGTAGCGCGTCGATTCTGCGTGGTATTTAAGACTCTCTTTGCGTGTGTGTGTGTGTGTGAGAAACACAGCACTCTCTGCAAAGCGACGGCGAGTTGTGCACCTTCACACCAGAGTTTACGGTACGTCAAATACAGGTACGCTGTAATACTGAAATAGATCCAAACTGTTTCCCTGAGTGTTGAGCGAGTGAAAATATATCTATGCAAAACTTATTCTTAGCCTCTAACACACACACTGGCAAGTACAATCGAAGCATTTATTAGCCAATGGCTAATGATAGATATTATTTAGTCGCCCAGAGTGAAGATTTACTCGCATATGCGAGTGTTTTACTCGCATTGTAGAGGGTTGTCAATAAACTTGTTTTTGGTAGTTATTAGTGTATTGGTGTGCATGTAAACATGCTCAATCACTCGCCTGAGATCTGTCAGTATAAAGTCTTGTGAAATAAATTCTCATCCACGTTATTATGGCTAAGAACCGCCCACTTGACACATAAAGTGAGTCAATATTGAAAATAAACCCTTGTGAATCTCAGTCTACGAGGACATGCTGGAATTAAACGTCCCCTAATCATGATATCAGTGTTTTGTTGCTTATTTTGAGATGCTAACCGTCTGTGCGTTTGTCTTTCAGTGGAGAACGAGAACCACTGCGACTTCGTGAAGCTGCGCGAGATGTTGATCTGCGTGAACATGGAGGATCTGCGGGAACAGACGCACACGCGCCACTACGAACTCTACAGACGCTGCAAGCTGGAGGAGATGGGCTTCAAAGACACCGACCCAGAGTGCAAACCTGTCAGGTGAGATGTGCAACGACTACTGTTTTTTTCATTTAGTCTTAAGACACAGTTAACTTTAGGATCATTGTTTTTATTTGAGAAACTTCTTTTGACATTTCATCAGAATTATTGCACTTTTCACCCATAAGCGCAAATCAAGAGAATGTTTTACTCATTTCGTTTCCTGATTTACAATATCATTATATCAATGAACACGCTCTACTGGTAAAACTCAAAAGCGTTTCTCAAAAGCTAAAACATGATAGTAATTCGGTAACACTTTACAATAAGGTCCCATAATTAACACATTAACTAACGTGAACTTACGAGCAATGCATTTGTTAATCTTTGTTTAATGTTAGTTAATAAAAATACATCATAAAATACTGCATATCAGCTCAGATACAATTAAATAATATTAACATTAAACTACATTTTAGCCTCGTCTTTTTTCGAGTCACAGTGTTTAATGATGTCATCTCGCCTTAGAGGCAGTTTACACTACGCCGCTTTCAACTAAAAACTTTTTATGCGTTTATATCCGTTAATTTACACGACAGTGGCGTTTTGGGAAACGGCAACTTTTAAAAATGGTGCACATTTCTTCGTGTAAACTACAAAAACTTGATTTTGTGAAAACGTGTGTCTATATGTCCGTAGTGTTTCTTTACAAAGTGACATCGCCATCTACTGGCCTGGCAGCAGAATGCAGCGTTTTTATTCGTTTTTTTGTCTGTACGTGAAACTTTAAAAAACACAAAGGAAAACTTTTCAGTTTTTAGTACATTGTTGTCTTGTAAACGTACTGTCAGTCATGCAAAAAAAAAGGGTCGTCAAACATTAACACTACTACATCCTCGAGTACTTCAACACACAGAGAAACTAAGATGCCACTATTGCGTAACCACTAATAAGGCGGTTTTGCAGAAGGGAGCATGGGAACTGTTTGTTTAACCTCATTCACAAGGACATTCCACGCATTTCTTCTCGGCTTTTCAAAACAGAAGCCAGAAAATCACCCTGAACTCTCACACACACTCGGAGCACATTCTCAGCTAATGGCCCTGTTGGTTTTCTTAGCGAGACCCTCGTTGATTTGAAGGCCACAAAGAGAGTGTTTTTAAAGTTTGAGAAAACAACAGGCTTCCTGCGGGTCCTTAAGGGCTCTTAAATTCAGTTTGATCAAATTTACAGCCATAACATTTCTTAAATGGCATAATAAAAGTCTTAATTATAATTTTAAGAGCTTTTAAATTCAGTTTGATAAAAATTAAGCCCATTAAAGTCTTAAATGGCATAATAAAAGTCTTAATCATTTTAAGAGCTCTTAAATTCAGTTTGATCAAATTTAAGCCCATTAAAGTCTTAAATGGCATAATAAAAGTCTTAATTATAATTTTAAGAGCTTTTAAATTCAGTTTGAACAAATTTAAGGCCATTAAAGTCTTAAATGGCATAATAAAAGTCTTAATTATAATTTTAAGAGCTTTTAAATTCAGTTTGATCAAATTTAAGGCCATTAAAAGTCTTAAAGGGCATAATAAAAGTCTATCATTGTAAGAGCTCTTAAATTCAGTTTGATCAAATTTAAGGCCATTAAAGTCTTAAATGGCATAATGAAAGTCTTAATCATTTTAAGAGCTCTTAAATTCAGTTTGATCAAATTTAAGCCCATTACAGTCTTAAATGGCATAATAAAAGTCCTAATTATAATTTTAAGAGCTTTTAAATTCAGTTTGATCAAAATTAAGCCCATTAAAGTCTTAAATGGCATAATGAAAGTCTTAATCATTTTAAGAGCTCTTAAATTCAGTTTGATCAAATTTAAGCCCATTAAAGTCTTAAATGGCATAATAAAAGTCTTAATTATAATTTTAAGAGCTTTTAAATTCAGTTTGATCAAAATTAAGCCCATTAAAGTCTTAAATGGCATAATAAAAGTCTTAATCATTTTAAGAGCTCTTAAATTCAGTTTGATCAAATTTAAGCCCATTACAGTCTTAAATGGCATAATAAAAGTCTTAATTATAATTTTAAGAGCTTTTAAATTCAGTTTGAACAAATTTAAGGCCATTAAAGTCTTAAATGGCATAATAAAAGTCTTAATTATAATTTTAAGAGCTTTTAAATTCAGTTTGATCAAAATTAAGCCCATTAAAGTCTTAAATGGCATAATGAAAGTCTTAATCATTTTAAGAGCTCTTAAATTCAGTTTGATCAAATTTAAGCCCATTAAAGTCTTAAATGGCATAATAAAAGTCTTAATAATCATTTTAAGAGCTCTTAATTTTGGGGACAGAAGAACTTTTTTTTTTGTTGCATTTTGGCTGTACAACATGTATCCAAGTCTTAAATTCAGTTTTATCCGGCCATTAAAAAACATGATTTTGTCTGGTTCTATTGGCATTTTGGTTGTACAAAGTGTATCCAAGAGTTTTATCAGATTTAAAGCCATTAAAAGTCTTAAATGGCATAGTTAAAGTCTTTAAGAGCCCTTAAAATGATCATTAATTCAGTTTGATCAAATTTACAGACATAACATTTCCTAAATGGCTTAACAAAAGTCTTAATGATAACACTTTCTTGGAAAGTGTATCCAAGACTTAAATTCAGTTTTATCAGATTTAAGGCCATTAAAAAACATGATTTTGTCTGGTTCAATTGGCATTTTGGTTGTACGAAGTGTATCCAAGAGTCTGAATTATCATTTTAAGAGGTCTTAAATTTGGGGTCGGAAAACCTAAAGAAAAAATTCTGGTTTATTTGCATTTTGGCTGTACAAAGTGTATCTAAGTCTTAAATTCAGTTTTATCAGATTTAAGGCCATTCAAAGTCTTAAATGGCATAATAAAAGTTCATTTTATGATAATTCACTTCATTATCATTTTAAGAGGTCTTAAATTTTGAATCACTTATTCCTCATTTGTAAGTCACCTTGGATAAAAACTTCCGCTAAATGAATAACTGTAAATGCAAAAGGTGGTGATTTATTTAAATAAATATGAGCGCTGCATGTTTTAAGTCAAAACACGGTTTTATTGCACTTTTCTACAGACTCAGAGCAGTTCACAATTAATTAATACTGCACATGTATGCCAAGCGACTGCTTATGATGTAATTACTTTATTGTGCTTACATTTATAATATGTCGTAGATGGTTGTAAGATGCATATTTCATCTCCCTCGTTTTTTTTGAATGAGCAGCTAGAAGTAGTAAGCATATATATTTCAAAATAAGAGTCCTGTGGATTTCAGGCTTGTTTATAATTAAAAATATCAGCACAATATTCTTTTTATTGCCTTTCATTAAACTGAACTGAGCTGAATAATGACACTATTGTCTTTTTAGAGCTGCTTTTATTTTTAGAGCTGCTTGAATTAGTCTCATATTTAAGTTTGCATCATTAATTCTGTTAATTATTTTCCTGTTTATTACAGTGAAGCTGCTTTGAAACAATATATTGTATAAAGTGCTATAGAAATGAAGGTGACTGAGATGCATGACTTATTTAGAGATTTTACAAGTTTGTTCTGCATGGACAGACGGGATTAATTTAATTTGTGCAGGTCTTAAAGTCGAGACGAGCTGATTGACAACGGCACGGTTTAATGTTTCTCTGATGACCATTTAACCGCAAGATATTAACAACAAAAGATCATTTTGAAACGTGATGTTGTGAGGTTTAGTGGTGCTGCTGCCGATATTCTGTGACTAAAGCGCTTTGTATTAAAGTTGTTTTTCCGCATCAGTCTTCAGCAGACGTACGAGGCGAAGCGGCAGGAGTTTCTGGGCGAGCTGCAGAGACGAGAGGAGGAAATGCGACAGACGTTCGTCCAGAGGGTGAAAGAGAAAGAGGCCGAGCTGAAAGACGCAGAGAGAGAGGTATGACATTCATCATTGATGATTGATGCCGCTAGGCTTGCCCCCTAATAGTGGACTAAACATTAGTCGACAAGAAGAAATGTCATTAGTCGTACAGTCGCAAAAGAAAAAAAAATCCCACAGGAAGTGGTGTGAGGGACAGATCATTAACAGCGGGTCCTTGTGGTAACTACAGTATGTCGGGCAGGAAATCCAAATGTTCGCCTATCGTCCATTAAAACATGTAAGTAGTAGCAACTCACATGGCCGCTTGCTCTAATGTTAACTTAATGTGCGCTATTATTAGCCACTAGTTGTGTAACGGTACACAAAACTGGCGGTTCGGAACGTACCTCGGTTTTGAAGTCACGGTTCGGTACAGCAGTTTTACAAAATTGCAGTTTACAATCTCTGCTAATGCTGTAAAGTATAAACTATACAGGGAGCCCTTATTTGCACATTACTATAATATTAAAGGTTAACAACAGAGCCCAAACTATTAGCCTAAATTCAGTTGCTATTTATTTTTTAGATATAATCAACACTAACACATTGTATGCAAACATGTAAACTTCACATAAGGCAGTTTTTGCATTAACTTCCAAATCTAATTATAAAATTGTTTTTTCTCCAACTCATTGTTGAAATATATAATCATTTATACACAGTGGCTGTCATTTTCATAAACACACATTAAATAATTCAGACATCAGTAACAGGTTCAGTGGAATATAATGAATATATGGGCTAATATAGTGCATATATTCAGTGAGAGTTGATTTCTCTAGTGCACTCACAGCTGTGGAAACTGAGTGACTCCTGAGGGAAATGTGATGCTGCGGGACATTGATCTCAAGCTGTTTTATTGACGTCTTTCCGCCGGTGAAACACTGATTGAGCGATTACACCACATATGATACGCTTCAGTTGTAATGTATCCTCAACACACCTTCAGATGTTCATTCATGTTTATTCTTTGACTATGACGATCGCGTTCACTCGTCTATACTGTGATCAGTCACGGCACATTAAAGAGCCTCAAAACGGCATTTATCGTTTGAATTTCGTGATAAAATGGACAGAATACTTAATATGTTCGTGTGGGAACTCAGATAGAAGTATGTTCCGCTCGTAAAACAAGCCGACTGTTAACTGTTAAAGATTGCATTCGGTACTGTTCGGTACACACGTGCACTGTACCGGAAGCCCTGTACCGAAACGGTTCAGTACGAATACGTGTACCGTTACACCCCTATTAGCAGCATATCCAAGTGTTTGTGTGGAGCATGGAAGCTAAAGTATAACGCACTTTCTGCATGACATGGAGGCGTGATCACTTGCATTTTTTCCTGATAATGTCATATAACTAGTTCATCGATGGTTCGGTCACTAACGGTGTGGCCGTTCAGTTGCAGGGGAAGTTCGAGCAGCTGAAGCGACTGCATGCGGACGAGAAGAGCAAGCTGGAGGAGAAGCGCAGGAGTCTGGAGGACGAGATGAGTGCCTTCGGCAAACGCAAAGCCGCCACGGAGCTCCTGCAGGCGCAGTCCTTCAACGCCAGCACCAACAACAAGAAGGACAAGGATCGCAAGAAGTGAGTATGAACCAGAGCGCTTTGGGCGCAGTTACAGGAGCAGGTTTAAAGATGCATTATGCTCTGAGACCATGTCAACACATCAGCTGTGAGCTCCAGATTAAATGTGACACATGCTTTTTTTGTTGTCAAACGTTCGTTTGAAATCCTCTGTGTGTGTTTGGAATGTTCGTTTGTAATCATCTGTGTGTGTTTGGAATGTTCGTTTGAAATCCTCTGTGTGTGTTTGGAATGTTCGTTTGAAATCCTCTGTGTGTGTTTGGAATGTTCGTTTGAAATCCTCTGTGTGTGTTTGGAATGTTCGTTTGTAATCCTCTGTGTGTGTTTGGAATGTTCGTTTGAAATCATCTGTGTGTGTTTGGAATGTTCGTTTGTAATCCTCTGTGTGTGTTTGGAATGTTCGTTTGAAATCATCTGTGTGTGTTTGGAATGTTCGTTTGAAATCCTCTGTGTGTGTTTGGAATGTTCGTTTGAAATCCTCTGTGTGTGTTTGGAATGTTCGTTTGAAATCATCTGTGTGTGTTTGGAATGTTCGTTTGAAATCCTCTGTGTGTGTTTGGAATGTTCGTTTGTAATCCCCTGTGTGTGTTTGGAATGTTCGTTTGAAATCCTCTGTGTGTGTTTGGAATGTTCGTTTGAAATCATCTGTGTGTGTTTGGAATGTTCGTTTGAAATCATCTGTGTGTGTTTGGAATGTTCGTTTGAAATCATCTGTGTGTGTTTGGAATGTTCGTTTGAAATCATCTGTGTGTGTTTGGAATGTTCGTTTGAAATCCTCTGTGTGTGTTTGGAATGTTCGTTTGAAATCATCTGTGTGTGTTTGGAATGTTCGTTTGAAATCATCTGTGTGTGTTTGGAATGTTCGTTTGAAATCATCTGTGTGTGTTTGGAATGTTCGTTTGAAATCATCTGTGTGTGTTTGGAATGTTCGTTTGAAATCATCTGTGTGTGTTTGGAATGTTCGTTTGAAATCCTCTGTGTGTGTTTGGAATGTTCGTTTGAAATCATCTGTGTGTGTTTGGAATGTTCGTTTGTAATCCCCTGTGTGTGTTTGGAATGTTCGTTTGAAATCCTCTGTGTGTGTTTGGAATGTTCGTTTGTAATCATCTGTGTGTGTTTGGAATGTTCGTTTGAAATCCTCTGTGTGTGTTTGGAATGTTCGTTTGAAATCATCTGTGTGTGTTTGGAATGTTCGTTTGAAATCATCTGTGTGTGTTTGGAATGTTCGTTTGTAATCATCTGTGTGTGTTTGGAATGTTCGTTTGTAATCATCTGTGTGTGTTTGGAATGTTCGTTTGAAATCATCTGTGTGTGTTTGGAATGTTCGTTTGAAATCCTCTGTGTGTGTTTGGAATGTTCGTTTGAAATCATCTGTGTGTGTTTGGAATGTTCGTTTGAAATCATCTGTGTGTGTTTGGAATGTTCGTTTGAAATCATCTGTGTGTGTTTGGAATGTTCGTTTGAAATCATCTGTGTGTGTTTGGAATGTTCGTTTGAAATCATCTGTGTGTGTTTGGAATGTTCGTTTGAAATCATCTGTGTGTGTTTGGAATGTTCGTTTGAAATCCTCTGTGTGTGTTTGGAATGTTCGTTTGAAATCCTCTGTGTGTGTTTGGAATGTTCGTTTGAAATCCTCTGTGTGTGTTTGGAATGTTCGTTTGAAATCATCTGTGTGTGTTTGGAATGTTCGTTTGAAATCCTCTGTGTGTGTTTGGAATGTTCGTTTGAAATCATCTGTGTGTGTTTGGAATGTTCGTTTGAAATCATCTGTGTGTGTTTGGAATGTTCGTTTGAAATCCTCTGTGTGTGTTTGGAATGTTCGTTTGAAATCCTCTGTGTGTGTTTGGAATGTTCGTTTGAAATCATCTGTGTGTGTTTGGAATGTTCGTTTGAAATCCTCTGTGTGTGTTTGGAATGTTCGTTTGAAATCCTCTGTGTGTGTTTGGAATGTTCGTTTGAAATCCTCTGTGTGTGTTTGGAATGTTCGTTTGAAATCATCTGTGTGTGTTTGGAATGTTCGTTTGAAATCACCTGTGTGTGTTTGGAATGTTCGTTTGAAATCACCTGTGTGTGTTTGGAATGTTCGTTTGAAATCCTCTGTGTGTGTTTGGAATGTTCGTTTGAAATCACCTGTGTGTGTTTGGAATGTTCGTTTGAAATCACCTGTGTGTGTTTGGAATGTTCGTTTGAAATCATCTGTGTGTTTGGAATGTTCGTTTGAAATCATCTGTGTGTGTTTGGAATGTTCGTTTGAAATCCTCTGTGTGTGTTTGGAATGTTCGTTTGAAATCATCTGTGTGTGTTTGGAATGTTCGTTTGAAATCCTCTGTGTGTGTTTGGAATGTTCGTTTGAAATCCTCTGTGTGTGTTTGGAATGTTCGTTTGAAATCATCTGTGTGTGTTTGGAATGTTCGTTTGAAATCATCTGTGTGTGTTTGGAATGTTCGTTTGTAATCCCCTGTGTGTGTTTGGAATGTTCGTTTGAAATCCTCTGTGTGTGTTTGGAATGTTCGTTTGAAATCCTCTGTGTGTGTTTGGAATGTTCGTTTGAAATCATCTGTGTGTGTTTGGAATGTTCGTTTGAAATCATCTGTGTGTGTTTGGAATGTTCGTTTGAAATCATCTGTGTGTGTTTGGAATGTTCGTTTGAAATCATCTGTGTGTGTTTGGAATGTTCGTTTGAAATCATCTGTGTGTGTTTGGAATGTTCGTTTGAAATCCCCTGTGTGTGTTTGGAATGTTCGTTTGGAATGTTCGTTTGAAATCCTCTGTGTGTGTTTGGAATGTTCGTTTGAAATCCTCTGTGTGTGTTTGGAATGTTCGTTTGAAATCATCTGTGTGTGTTTGGAATGTTCGTTTGAAATCATCTGTGTGTGTTTGGAATGTTCGTTTGAAATCATCTGTGTGTGTTTGGAATGTTCGTTTGAAATCATCTGTGTGTGTTTGGAATGTTCGTTTGAAATCCTCTGTGTGTGTTTGGAATGTTCGTTTGAAATCATCTGTGTGTGTTTGGAATGTTCGTTTGAAATCATCTGTGTGTGTTTGGAATGTTCGTTTGAAATCATCTGTGTGTGTTTGGAATGTTCGTTTGAAATCATCTGTGTGTGTTTGGAATGTTCGTTTGAAATCATCTGTGTGTGTTTGGAATGTTCGTTTGAAATCATCTGTGTGTGTTTGGAATGTTCGTTTGAAATCCTCTGTGTGTGTTTGGAATGTTCGTTTGAAATCATCTGTGTGTGTTTGGAATGTTCGTTTGAAATCATCTGTGTGTGTTTGGAATGTTCGTTTGAAATCATCTGTGTGTGTTTGGAATGTTCGTTTGAAATCATCTGTGTGTGTTTGGAATGTTCGTTTGAAATCATCTGTGTGTGTTTGGAATGTTCGTTTGAAATCCTCTGTGTGTGTTTGGAATGTTCGTTTGAAATCATCTGTGTGTGTTTGGAATGTTCGTTTGTAATCCCCTGTGTGTGTTTGGAATGTTCGTTTGAAATCCTCTGTGTGTGTTTGGAATGTTCGTTTGTAATCATCTGTGTGTGTTTGGAATGTTCGTTTGAAATCCTCTGTGTGTGTTTGGAATGTTCGTTTGAAATCATCTGTGTGTGTTTGGAATGTTCGTTTGAAATCATCTGTGTGTGTTTGGAATGTTCGTTTGTAATCATCTGTGTGTGTTTGGAATGTTCGTTTGTAATCATCTGTGTGTGTTTGGAATGTTCGTTTGAAATCATCTGTGTGTGTTTGGAATGTTCGTTTGAAATCCTCTGTGTGTGTTTGGAATGTTCGTTTGAAATCATCTGTGTGTGTTTGGAATGTTCGTTTGAAATCATCTGTGTGTGTTTGGAATGTTCGTTTGAAATCATCTGTGTGTGTTTGGAATGTTCGTTTGAAATCATCTGTGTGTGTTTGGAATGTTCGTTTGAAATCATCTGTGTGTGTTTGGAATGTTCGTTTGAAATCATCTGTGTGTGTTTGGAATGTTCGTTTGAAATCCTCTGTGTGTGTTTGGAATGTTCGTTTGAAATCCTCTGTGTGTGTTTGGAATGTTCGTTTGAAATCCTCTGTGTGTGTTTGGAATGTTCGTTTGAAATCATCTGTGTGTGTTTGGAATGTTCGTTTGAAATCCTCTGTGTGTGTTTGGAATGTTCGTTTGAAATCCTCTGTGTGTGTTTGGAATGTTCGTTTGAAATCATCTGTGTGTGTTTGGAATGTTCGTTTGAAATCATCTGTGTGTGTTTGGAATGTTCGTTTGAAATCCTCTGTGTGTGTTTGGAATGTTCGTTTGAAATCCTCTGTGTGTGTTTGGAATGTTCGTTTGAAATCATCTGTGTGTGTTTGGAATGTTCGTTTGAAATCCTCTGTGTGTGTTTGGAATGTTCGTTTGAAATCCTCTGTGTGTGTTTGGAATGTTCGTTTGAAATCATCTGTGTGTGTTTGGAATGTTCGTTTGAAATCATCTGTGTGTGTTTGGAATGTTCGTTTGAAATCACCTGTGTGTGTTTGGAATGTTCGTTTGAAATCATCTGTGTGTGTTTGGAATGTTCGTTTGAAATCCTCTGTGTGTGTTTGGAATGTTCGTTTGAAATCACCTGTGTGTGTTTGGAATGTTCGTTTGAAATCACCTGTGTGTGTTTGGAATGTTCGTTTGAAATCATCTGTGTGTTTGGAATGTTCGTTTGAAATCATCTGTGTGTGTTTGGAATGTTCGTTTGAAATCCTCTGTGTGTGTTTGGAATGTTCGTTTGAAATCATCTGTGTGTGTTTGGAATGTTCGTTTGAAATCCTCTGTGTGTGTTTGGAATGTTCGTTTGAAATCCTCTGTGTGTGTTTGGAATGTTCGTTTGAAATCATCTGTGTGTGTTTGGAATGTTCGTTTGAAATCATCTGTGTGTGTTTGGAATGTTCGTTTGTAATCCCCTGTGTGTGTTTGGAATGTTCGTTTGAAATCCTCTGTGTGTGTTTGGAATGTTCGTTTGAAATCCTCTGTGTGTGTTTGGAATGTTCGTTTGAAATCATCTGTGTGTGTTTGGAATGTTCGTTTGAAATCATCTGTGTGTGTTTGGAATGTTCGTTTGAAATCATCTGTGTGTGTTTGGAATGTTCGTTTGAAATCATCTGTGTGTGTTTGGAATGTTCGTTTGAAATCATCTGTGTGTGTTTGGAATGTTCGTTTGAAATCCCCTGTGTGTGTTTGGAATGTTCGTTTGGAATGTTCGTTTGAAATCCTCTGTGTGTGTTTGGAATGTTCGTTTGAAATCCTCTGTGTGTGTTTGGAATGTTCGTTTGAAATCATCTGTGTGTGTTTGGAATGTTCGTTTGAAATCATCTGTGTGTGTTTGGAATGTTCGTTTGAAATCATCTGTGTGTGTTTGGAATGTTCGTTTGAAATCATCTGTGTGTGTTTGGAATGTTCGTTTGAAATCCTCTGTGTGTGTTTGGAATGTTCGTTTGAAATCATCTGTGTGTGTTTGGAATGTTCGTTTGAAATCATCTGTGTGTGTTTGGAATGTTCGTTTGAAATCATCTGTGTGTGTTTGGAATGTTCGTTTGAAATCATCTGTGTGTGTTTGGAATGTTCGTTTGAAATCATCTGTGTGTGTTTGGAATGTTCGTTTGAAATCCTCTGTGTGTGTTTGGAATGTTCGTTTGAAATCATCTGTGTGTGTTTGGAATGTTCGTTTGTAATCATCTGTGTGTGTTTGGAATGTTCGTTTGAAATCCTCTGTGTGTGTTTGGAATGTTCGTTTGAAATCATCTGTGTGTGTTTGGAATGTTCGTTTGAAATCATCTGTGTGTGTTTGGAATGTTCGTTTGTAATCATCTGTGTGTGTTTGGAATGTTCGTTTGTAATCATCTGTGTGTGTTTGGAATGTTCGTTTGAAATCATCTGTGTGTGTTTGGAATGTTCGCTTGAAATCCTCTGTGTGTGTTTGGAATGTTCGTTTGAAATCATCTGTGTGTGTTTGGAATGTTCGTTTGAAATCATCTGTGTGTGTTTGGAATGTTCGTTTGAAATCATCTGTGTGTGTTTGGAATGTTCGTTTGAAATCATCTGTGTGTGTTTGGAATGTTCGTTTGAAATCATCTGTGTGTGTTTGGAATGTTCGTTTGAAATCATCTGTGTGTGTTTGGAATGTTCGTTTGAAATCATCTGTGTGTGTTTGGAATGTTCGTTTGAAATCATCTGTGTGTGTTTGGAATGTTCGTTTGAAATCCTCTGTGTGTGTTTGGAATGTTCGTTTGAAATCCTCTGTGTGTGTTTGGAATGTTCGTTTGAAATCACCTGTGTGTGTTTGGAATGTTCGTTTGAAATCCTCTGTGTGTGTTTGGAATGTTCGTTTGAAATCCTCTGTGTGTGTTTGGAATGTTCGTTTGAAATCATCTGTGTGTGTTTGGAATGTTCGTTTGAAATCCTCTGTGTGTGTTTGGAATGTTCGTTTGAAATCCTCTGTGTGTGTTTGGAATGTTCGTTTGAAATCATCTGTGTGTGTTTGGAATGTTCGTTTGAAATCATCTGTGTGTGTTTGGAATGTTCGTTTGAAATCATCTGTGTGTGTTTGGAATGTTCGTTTGAAATCATCTGTGTGTGTTTGGAATGTTCGTTTGAAATCCTCTGTGTGTGTTTGGAATGTTCGTTTGAAATCATCTGTGTGTGTTTGGAATGTTCGTTTGAAATCCTCTGTGTGTGTTTGGAATGTTCGTTTGAAATCACCTGTGTGTGTTTGGAATGTTCGTTTGAAATCACCTGTGTGTGTTTGGAATGTTCGTTTGAAATCATCTGTGTGTTTGGAATGTTCGTTTGAAATCATCTGTGTGTGTTTGGAATGTTCGTTTGAAATCCTCTGTGTGTGTTTGGAATGTTCGTTTGAAATCCTCTGTGTGTGTTTGGAATGTTCGTTTGAAATCCTCTGTGTGTGTTTGGAATGTTCGTTTGAAATCCTCTGTGTGTGTTTGGAATGTTCGTTTGAAATCATCTGTGTGTGTTTGGAATGTTCGTTTGAAATCCTCTGTGTGTGTTTGGAATGTTCGTTTGAAATCCTCTGTGTGTGTTTGGAATGTTCGTTTGAAATCATCTGTGTGTGTTTGGAATGTTCGTTTGAAATCATCTGTGTGTGTTTGGAATGTTCGTTTGAAATCCTCTGTGTGTGTTTGGAATGTTCGTTTGAAATCCTCTGTGTGTGTTTGGAATGTTCGTTTGAAATCCTCTGTGTGTGTTTGGAATGTTCGTTTGAAATCCTCTGTGTGTGTTTGGAATGTTCGTTTGAAATCCTCTGTGTGTGTTTGGAATGTTCGTTTGAAATCCTCTGTGTGTGTTTGGAATGTTCGTTTGAAATCATCTGTGTGTGTTTGGAATGTTCGTTTGAAATCCTCTGTGTGTGTTTGGAATGTTCGTTTGAAATCCTCTGTGTGTGTTTGGAATGTTCGTTTGAAATCATCTGTGTGTGTTTGGAATGTTCGTTTGAAATCATCTGTGTGTGTTTGGAATGTTCGTTTGAAATCCTCTGTGTGTGTTTGGAATGTTCGTTTGAAATCATCTGTGTGTGTTTGGAATGTTCGTTTGAAATCCTCTGTGTGTGTTTGGAATGTTCGTTTGAAATCCTCTGTGTGTGTTTGGAATGTTCGTTTGAAATCCTCTGTTTCCTCATTGTGCTGATGATGTCGTTGTGTTTGTGGAATCTCTGGAATGTGCAGTTACATTCTCAAACCTCATGTTTTTCCTCCTTCAGCTCTGGATTCATGTGAAGACGCAGACGCAGGCGTGACCAGACACGGTCTGTCGCCATCATAAACGGCATGTTTACGCACATCAGTGTTTTTTATAAATGTACATTGATTATGTTAGTGATGTAGCAGATGGAGATATTGACACACCAGCATATCGTACTGATGGTACTGTATCACGGATACACACGTCTGTCTTCACCACTTCACTTTGGTGCCTACAAAAATGGAAATAATTTCTTATGAGCACAATGCAGATGGTTTATCACAGAATATGCTCTTTTCTAGAAAATGTTAATCTACTATTTTTACCGGTAAGTGTTTACTGGACTTGTGTTTTTATGGTTGAGGAGGGCTAAAAACATTAATAAGAAATACTATAGTAAATTTACCACAAATGTTTACCTTTTTGCATTTATTTTCCACATTTTATACTCGTATGTTACATGTATTTAAACAGTGTTATTTTTGGGTGATGTTTTAACCAAATAAACTTGTATTTTTCGGCACATTAGATTTCTCGTGTTTTGTGACATATGTTCTGGCTTCAGTACAAGTTCAGTTCAAAATCTCTATCACAGACAATCATTTTGACTCATGCCAGCTTATTTAACCCTTTGATGCTCTTAAATAATTACGCTTGTTTAATTTTTTACTTCATCGGAATAGTACAGAACTTGGTAAAGGATTTGGCACTTGCTGTGTGAACACACAAAAATCATGGACATGATTCAAAAAGGTTAAATTGTCCTGAAAAAAATGAATCACACTAGTGCTCCTCGCCGTCAAAAATGAGCGCATTGGAAATGAATTTCCTCTAGTGGAAGTGTTTGGTACTGCGCCCAAAAATCTGACTGAAAGCTAATTTTTTTGAGATATCAACCTCAAATTTGCAACAAAACTTGTTTAGATTTATGGCTTTGATTTTCTCACAGTTTTAGAGTAAAATGTGTTTTAGTACCGTAAAATATACTAAAATATAGTATACATTCATTTTATTTAAATAAAATGTAAAAAATCATGATGCACTTGATCCGCAGGTCTCAACCAGACAGGGTGATGAAAAATATTAAAATTATTAAACTATTAATATATTGACATAACCTTAAATATTTGCTTTATACTGACACTTCCAAAAAGTCTATCCTCAATTTTTTTTTTTTTGTCCATAAACAAAAGTTTTCAGGCCCACTTACTACTCATATTTTTATAAATGAGGTAGACTGACTTCTCAAATATTTTTTTTACTAGTAGTAGAGTACGTTTCTAGTAGTAGAGGTGAGCGGGGCTAGTTGTAACACACATGGTTTAAAATAATTTTTCCACATACTAGCATGACAAAACTTGGGCTGCGTCCAAAATCACACACTTCCCTATTATATAGTAGGTGAAAAACAGTTTGGGCCCTATTTCACTGATCTGAGCTCATGGTCTGAAGCTCACGGCACAGGTGCTCTTAGGGCGTGTCCGAATCCACTTTTGCTAGTTTAACGACGGGAAAAACGGTCGGCGCACCCGGAGCATGGTCCAAAAGGGTTGTCCCTCATCTCTTAATGAGTCATGGGTGTGTTTTGGACGTAACGTGCAATAAACCAATCAGAGTCTCATCTCCCTTTCCCTTTAAAAGCCAGTTGTGCTCGCACCATGAGCGGATTCACTATTTACATGAGGAAAGACTGAACGCTTCTCCAGAGAGGAATCCTTTTATTTTTAATATTTAAATGTGTGTGTGCTGCTGCACGTCCCTGTGTGTGTAATAAGCAGAGTGGTGCACTGCCTATAGGCTCATATTACTAACACACCCTTTAAATAACACAAAAATACTGCACTATTGACTTTAGAGCAGGTGTGTGTTGGTCAATGGCGCAGTTGTTTTCAGTTCCTCACAATAGCAACGCTCCAGCAATGCTCCTGAACTCCTGGTGTTCAGACCAGACGCCCATGGGTGAACAGATGCGCCAGTGCATTTGATATTTAAACAACGAGGAGCTGGACGGGAACATGAGAACTGCGTCCGGCTGAAACTAGCATGAAAACACTTGCGTCGCGCCTGGCGTCACATTGCACCGGGTGTGTGATAGGACCCTGTGTGATAAAAGAAGTATGTCCGAATTCACAGTAGGCAAAAAGTACCCTGAAGACCTACTACTACCCGCAAGACTCTGAAGTGTGCATATGATGGACACTTTACTATCTCATGAGGCCACGGGAGAGGATTTGTGAATAGCAGTGAAGTGACGCGACTGACACACATGACAGACAACATGGCGAATGTAGCCTCATACTATAGAACGGTCATGAAGTACTTCAAAATAAGTACCTACTCAAGAGAGTATGCGATTTCAGACGCAGCTAGTTTTGCGTTTCGCTACATAAATGACGAAATATGGAAGAGTGTTTCCATCACAAGTTTTAAGGCTAGGTAGACTGACTTCTCAAATATTTTAAAGGTGCGGTGTGTGGTTTTTATTTCCACATAGTGGTGAGGTTGTGAATTGCAACCGCCCACCGCTCCCTTTTGGAGCACATAGAGAAGCTACGGTGGCCGACACAGGACCAAAATGTCGTCGTCGGAGAGAGCAGAGAGTGACTAGCGCTCTGTAGAGAAGTTTTTCCGTTTAGGGCCACTATAGAAACATGACGCCGCAAAATGGAACTCACGAAGTATGAAAATAGAAATGGCTCATTCTAAGGTAATAAAAACATAATGCTTCATTATGTAAGGTCTTTATACTTCACTGAAAACATAGTTATGTATATTATATTGCATTTCTGTCAATAGATCCTCATAAATACTACACACTGCACCTTTAGGAGTGCTAGTTTAGTACAACTGATAAGCGGTGCACAATCTAACACAGTTTAAATATTTCCACACATGCTAGCATGACGAAACAAAAATATTTAGAAGATATTACTGAACATTTAACCATAGCATAAGTCAATTTTGCTAGCAAAGTTATCTCATGGTACAAAATTAGTTCATTTTTAATTAATACAAAATGGCATTATGTTATATTAACCATTGTATATTATTGACAAAAACATATTATTGTAATATGGTCATAATGGTCATGAATATGGGGCATGTTGTCACACTTCACTTCCATTCTTTCAAAGTAAATAAAGAAAAACGTATACACTGTATTAATGAAACAATACCACAATTGTACAGTGCAGGAAATTTGGTAATGAATTAGTCAGGTTTACTTGGCTTTCCTCTGCTTATTAATATTTTCGTTTAATTATTAAAAGGTACACTAACTTTTGGCGCTGTGGTGCGGAAGAACATTGTAGCCGGAGCTACTTCTCTCTGTTTATGTCTATGGCGAGTCACGCAGGTACTGGGCTCCTCCGCAGCGCAACGGTCTGAAATAGTCCGAATACAAACACTTATTATAGGCGTAACGTAGTGATTTAGGATAAGATAAAAACAGGAAGATGGATTCGTGATGTACTCGCCCAGTATACATTTTGACAAAATGTACGTTTAACGCGAGTTAATACATTTACTACACCGCAAAAAAAAAAAGTTCGGTCTTTGATTTTAATAATGTACTGGTAAAAGGTTTGTAGATGCTGTTATTCATTGTTAGTTTGTTAAATAATGCAGTTAACTTAACAAATGGAACCTTATTGTAAAGTGTTACCATTAAATATAATTTATTTTATTCATTCAGTGCTTGTTTACCCTTTTTTGTCTAAGTTTTATTCCTTTATTTGATACATATGAACGTTTTGAACACGTGAAGGTTTTCCTGACGGTGTTTATCATTACTCTTTTCCCGCCATTGACGGAATTTCCGGCTTCCCGTGTTTCCACTGTTATACGGTAGGGGGCGCTATTACACATCTTCTGAAAGAGTACAGAATCTCAGCTTTTAGTTCAAAATGTTGCTTTTTTTTATGCTTTTTAATTATAAAAAATTCTGGCGGTGTCTGGCAACTTCTTTTATATAAAAAAAAATCTGCCGGCAGGGAAAGAGTTAATAAAAAAAAATTAAAAAAAACACACACAATGTAATTTTCACTCATTGCTTGTCGCAGTTAGTAAGGACATAAACTCAGACTGATGTGGAAGAGATTTCATCGCTGACGGACTGTCACAGAAATATTTCCCGGGATTGCGGTCACTTCCGTGTCCTGGGGGAATTTCAAACAAGCTAATTTCAAGTGTGGCCAGGAGTGAACGGAATAACCTCATTTGGTGTCTGGGCTCTTGAAATAATCATCTACATTTGCATTTAGATAGTCAGTCGTCGACGGTGGTTTTGAGCGACTCTTCTCAGCGTTCAGCAGGGAAATTGGTTTGTTACCTCAGTCTGCTGCGGAAGATTTGAAATTTCCAATTACAAGACTCGGACAAGAGATGTGGCACTTCCAGGAGTGTGCGTGCGGAAAACATGGAGAGCAGGAAGAAACAGACAGGTCATGATTTGATTAGAGCGAAAGTCTTGCCATGGATGTTCATACGGGATGAAAGAACAGAGCAGAACCAGTCTGACTTATTCACATTTGCTCTATTGATTTTAAGGGGGAAAGCCTGCAGAATCAATCCAAACATTGTAAATGTGGTAAAAGAAGCTGGTTTTCAATCCCAATCCACTTAAAGGTGCAGCAAGGCATTTCTGAGAAACGCTGTTGAAAGTGGATGGACATTACAAGCTTGTAGCCAATCAGCAGTAAGGGGCGTGTCCAGGCCCGTCGCAAGGGGGGTGCGAGGCCTTGTGCGAACGTGATGTGCGAGGGTGGGGTGGGGTGTATATTTACGGTGGTCTACTGTTGCTATAGTGATGCACAATTTGTTGTTTATGTGGATATTTAAGAAAAAAAATCATATATTCAGTTTAGCAGCATTTCAAGAAGTTAAACGGTGTAACTGAATTGCGCAGTGCGCACATTTTGAGGCTTAAACTATGTTCTAAATTATGAATGGCCTGAATCCACTTGAATTAGTTTGGACTGCTCTCTCTCTCACTGAATCATCAGAAGCGATTTCTCATTCAGTGAAATAAAGTATTGAGAGAACAACCAGCGCTGTTCTCTGCAGTTTTCCTCTGTGAACATGCGTTTAACACGTCTAGAGATAGAGTAGACGCGTTGTGCTGCTCTCACTGACGGCCCGAAAGGTGCATAATAGTTAGGCTGTATATGCTTATTTAACTTTATAGTGTTAAATAACAAACCCTTTGTGCGTACCGTCAGATGAAATCCTGCAGGCGTCCGTGCTTTCTCAGTCCATGCAATGAATGCACATCCTTCAATGAGCACGGATTTCGAGTGTATTTACTTGAACTTCTTAAGTAATATCTATGATTTGGCCCATTTCAGAGGCGGCTAAAATCAGAATTTGAATGGACTGTCACTGAATAAAGCTCTCTCTACGAACTTGACATGCGATGCCGCGCTGATGACATGTATGCGCATGAATCACTGTCACACGCACAGAGAAATATTTTAAGTTACTGCATAATACATTTTTAACAAGCAGAATAATACAGCATCACGACAAACAGTCTCATTTTTAGCTATGTCTTTTAACTATTATAGTATTTCGAAGGACAAAAACATGAACTTTAACTATTGGCTTTACAACATCAAGTCAGCTTGGCACAGCCCTTGCGACGGTACTGGGCGTGTCCACACATTAAGGGGCGGAGGTGGCTCTGTTGCATAGTGTGTTTATGAATTTTGGGGGCGGAGCTATCGGCTTGTTTGTTTTGGTGATTTCAAGTATCAACAGCGTTTTTCAGGAATCGCTTACTGCGCCTTTAATTCCAGTTCCTATATAGTTTACTGAGTTTGACGTGGCTTCAATAACACTTTTTGTTTGTGAATCGGATGCACTCATGATTTTACACACACCCAAATAACCAAAGTAATCAGATTGAAAAGCATGCAATCACCTCAATCGATTTATATATTTTTTCCACATTTATTTTTTCATTTATTTCCACATTTATTTATGTATATGTATTTGTCTACATTTATTTATTTTCAAACTGATTTATGTCCACCTTTATTTATGTCTACATTTATTCATTTCCACATTTATGTATACATGCATTTGTATCTACATTTATTTATGTATGTGTATTTATGTCCACATTTATTTATTTCTACATTTCTTTGTCTGTATGCTAATGAGGGGGCGTGTTTTACCTCAGGCATCAACAGTCGAGCTCAGAGTGGCAGTGCTGAAGCTTTGAGGCCACAGCGACACCTTGTGGTGTGACCCAACCAAACGCTGACATGCCTTTGCAAGACACACAGGGAATTAATGACTTAGAGATGGGCAATATGGCCAAAATCTTAAATCACGATTTAAGTAATTTAATATCACTAATATTAAATCAAACAAAAGGTGCTTATGTAAATGCAACCACATATCATTCATTCAGATTGATAAAAATGAGTGCATGCAAACACTGCCTACCTGATGAAACACAGCTGCTTCTCTGCAGACGAAACTGTGTTAAACAAACATGAGCACTCACAGAAACAGCACTACAATTAGTAATTAGTCAAACAGTAATTCATCCAATTAGTCCCAATGATAATGTGATGTGTACATCTATATGAATAACTCCACGAACCTTGCGTTTAAATCAAAGGCATTTATTGCTAAAATGTACTTGACAAACAAACAAAAACAAACCACATTATCATCATAATCAGTATAAGACAATGGAAAATGAAATCAATGTCAAATACCAGAGAACAAGTTCTTGAGGAAATATTCCCCAACATCTCCACTCTAGCACCAATAGCATATAAATATGTCATCATAGAGCTTCTTCGTTCATGTCGTTCATGTGAGAGAGTTCATGCTGAAACATATTCTCATGAATCATTCTGGCATTATTTATGATGCAAAAGGAGGATTCGCACTCCTGTAAAAATAACATCACATGGGTCTGAGTAACCAAAGACAGAATGATCTGGCGAATTATTCCTCTTTTGCAGGAACCATCATCTCATCTCCAACATGGAGACCAACGTGTGCTTGTCTTTTGGCGAGCAAAATGGCACTTGTGCCCGAAAAACACGGCACCGTGATCTGATAAAAGAGCACGACATACGGAGCATGAGAGTATAAACACTGTAGGAATCCAATCATCTTGTGCTTATGAAGAACGAGCGTACATTGACTTCAACGCTGAATAATACTGGAAAATAAGGAATCCATGCATGGCAAGCCGTTTTAACCTTTATTCATTCCCAGGATATGAATTCTTGATATCAACAACGACGTCATAACTCGCAGAAATACGAATTCTTGATATCAAGAATTAAATTTCCACTAGTAAAAACTATAATTCTTGATATGTGTAATTGTATTTTCACTTGTTAAATGTCACCACTGCCATTCAAATTCAATTGTTGATATCAAGAATTGATGTCTTACAGTCGAAATTCCAATTTCACAGAAATACGAGTAAAAAATCATAATTTTTGATATCAATAATTACGTGGTTACTAGTGCAAATGTATGGCAAGCCATTTTAACCTTTATTCATTCCCAGGATATGAATTCTTGATATCAACAATTCAATTTTCACTGGTTAAAATGCTTATTTTTAGATATCAAGAGTTTAATTTCAACTAGTAAAAACTATAATTCTTGATATCTGTAATTGTATTTCAACATGTTACATTTTTATTTCTGATATCTGTAAATGTATTTCTGATATCAATATAAATTTCAGATATCTCAAATGGCTTTCTTACTAAAAATCACATTCATGTTATCAGAAATGATCATTTTCAAAAATTAACATTCGGTTGTTTATATCAAGAACAGACATTTGCACTAGTAACCACGTAATTATTTATATTAAAAAATTATGATTTTTACTATAGTAAGGATTGTATTTCTATGTGAAATTGGAATTTCAACTAGTAAGAAATTAATTTTTAATATCAACAATTGAATTTGAATGGCAGCCTATGGTGAGATTTAACTAGTGAAAATACAATCACATATCAAGAATTATAGTTTTATAGTCTTGATATCACAAATTCATATCCTGGGAATAAATAAAAGTCAAAATGGCTTGCCATACAAATGTCTGTTCTTGATACCAACAATTGAATTGCTACTAGTAAAAATTTTCACTTTTGAAATCAATAATTCGACGATTAGTGACGATGTTAATTTCTGATATCATGAATTTGATTGTTATATTTTAGATATCTGAAATTATATTGATATCAGAAATAACATATGTAACATGTTGAAATACATTTATCAAGAATTAACATTTCAACTATCAGGAATTTATATTTGATTTGTATTAGTAACCATGTAATTATTAAAATAAAAATATGATTTTATTTTATTTTACTATAGTAAGAATTATATTTCTGATATGAGAAATTGGAATTTCAACTAGTAAGAAATCAATTATCGATATCAACAATAGAATTTGAATGGCAGCCTATGGTGAGATTTAACTAGTGAAAACAATTACAGATATCAAGAATTATAGTTTTTACTAGTTGAAAATTAAACTCTTGATATCAAGAATTCATATTTCTGCGAGTGATGATGTCACTGTTGATATCAAGAATTAGCATTTTAACAAGTGAAACTTGAATAGTTGATATCAAGAGTTCATATCCTGGGAATGATTAAAATGGCTTGCCATAATCCATGTGCTCATGACTCTTTTCACCTCTACATTCAGTAATGTGTCCTTACAGCACCTTCAGATGCTTTGTTTGTGCTTTTGTACTGTATAATACAAAC
The DNA here is from genome assembly GCA_039654625.1 of Rhinogobio ventralis. Lineage (NCBI taxonomy): Eukaryota > Metazoa > Chordata > Actinopteri > Cypriniformes > Gobionidae > Rhinogobio > Rhinogobio ventralis. The sequence goes on from CM077197.1 coordinate 1,990,388, forward strand.
CACACCCGCAGGGTAACAGGCGTTTACACAGGATGCGTTTGTGTGTCGATGAACTATTGTATAAGGGCAAAATGAAATGCAATGTGTCAGTCTAGTGCATGTGGACACAGACTATAACAACTAAAGTCTGCATGAACAGAAGTTGTGCTGGTCTTTTCTTCCCTATTGTGCCGTATATCAGAGTGAAACGCTTCTCAAACAAGAACAAATGTAGGGCGGGGCTTGATTTTGTCTGTGGGGAATTGATTGGATGGTTGTGGTTTGCTATTGGTGGATCTCATGTGATTGACAGGTTGCCCCGCCCACGTCATCAGAGAAGAGATGTCGCTGTTATTCAGATTCAAGATTATGAAAACAATAATGATGTGCACCGATAAATCATTTAGAATAAACAGTCAATTTTGATTTCATGGTGACTTTATAAAAACAGTGTAGACCGAACATAAGAACACGTCACTGTGTGAGCGGCCCGTAACCTGGACGTCTCTGGACTGATTTTATATGTAAGACACACACTAGTGGACCTCTGTCAGAGTGGGTGCATGTTTAATTTGACATAAATTAAGAATTGCATTTCAAATAAGCGCAAACTTTCAGCTCAAACAGTAAATCATGGCGCTAGCAATGCAAAGGTATTGGATTCGATTGCCAAGGAATGCAAGAACTTGATTTCAATGTTGGCCGCAATGTTATTGAGATACTATTGTAGTTTTTATTTTCCTGAAGAAAATGTGAGTGGTGCTTGCCGTGGCAAAACTCGGCACTCGGTTGCTAGGGTGTTTCTAGTCAGTTGCTAAGGTATTCTGGGTGGTTGTTATGGCGTTGCTAGGTGGTTGCTAAGATGTTCTGGGTGGTTGCTAAGGTACACTGGGTGGTTGCTAGGTTGTTCTGGGTGGTTGCTAGGTTGTTCTTGGTGGTTGCTAGGTTGTTGCTAAGCGGTTGCTAGGGTGTTCTGGGTAGTTTCTATGGTGTTGTTTGGTGGTAGCTAGGGTATCCTGGGTGGTTGCTAGGGTCTTGCTAGGCGGTTGCTAAGGTGTTCTGGGTGGTTGCTTGGGTATCCTGGGTGGTTGCTAGGGTGTTGCTAAGGTACTCTGGGTAGTTGTTAGAGCATTACTAGGCGGTTGCTAGGGTATTCTGGGTGGTTGCTAGGCCATTGCTGCTATGCAGTTCATTTTATTTTATTTAAGCAACAAAAATGTGTTTTTTATGGTTTTAGTTTTAGTTTCAGTTAACTATAATAACCCTGGTTGGTCACTTTAGATAAAAGTGTATGCCAAATGCATGAATGTAGATGTAAAATACACGTTCCTGTAGCTCGAACACTGGAGCTTGAGCTCACAATGCAGAGGTCAGGGGTTCAACTCCCAGGAAATACATTAAAGCCAATTGAAATGCAATGCAATTCATAATCCACTGTCTACTGAACTATGTACAGTAGTGGCCTGAAAAAGTGATGTCTAGCAAAATTGACATCTTCACCCTTTATTCAGATATTATTCAAATGTATAGTAAGCATATTGTGTAATTTTGCTTGGATTTTATAACGCAATGAAACATGCCAAATTGTGTGACATCATTTTTGTTCAGGCTGTCATACATTTTCATGTCAGCTTTTTGTTTTTCTCTGCATTTTTTGCATAGTAAAATAAAACCTTTATCTGTAGTTTGCCTTTTTTGCCAAATAATTTTGTCAGATAAATACCTTAACCAAGTCATAATTAAAATATTAAAAAAATATCAAATAGTTTTCTTATATTTTGATGGTTTATTTGAACTGGGCCATTAACTCTTTCCCCGCCATTGATTTTTCCAGCTTTCCGTGTTTTCACTGTTGTACAGTAGGGGGCACTATTGCACATCTTCTGAAAGAGTGCAGAATCTCCTGATCAAAACACAGGAGAAGAAGAAGCGAGAAGAGAAGAGAGAAAAAAGAGAATAAAACGGGTTTGTTGCTTAAAAGCAGATACTTGTTTCTTTTGATATACTGCATGTTCAGATATTCATACAGCAAAATATTCTGGGGGCCATAAAACTTTTGTGAAAAGATCAAAAACGCTGGAGGTGGCTGGCAACTTTTTAAAAACAAACATCAGCTTTGGCCACTACTGTATTTAACTCGTATTATTTTATGACATGAAACATGAGGTCTCCGCTGACTGAAGCCCACTGTGTCTGTGTCTGTCTGTGTCTCTGTGTGTGTGTGTGTGTGTGTGTGTGTGCTTCTATCGGCTCAGTGATGCTGCTCAGTGTTTGAATCTCTCCTGAGCGTCTATAAAAATAAAGACGTGCCACTTCAACTGAACTCAACAGATCCGTTGGTCTCCTCTAATGTAGAGCAGCGTCTGACGGAGATCTGTCTTCATTCAAACACCTTAAAGCCTGAAACAAACTCTACACGAGTACAGGAACATGCATGCTTGAAATGTGTCAGCGATCATCTTTTCTTCTCTATTGTGCCGTATATCAGAGTGAAACGCTTCTCAAACAAGAACAACTGTAGGGCGGGGCTTGATTTTGTCTGTGGGGAATTGATTGGCTGGTTGTGGTTTGCTATTGGTGGATCTCATGTGAGTGACAGGTTGCCCCGCCCACGTCATCAGAGAAGAGATGAGATGAAGTTATTCTGATTCAAGATTTTAAAAAAATGAGGATATGCACCGATGCAATATTCCATAAAAAAAAGAATTGCCGATTTTGATTTCATGTTAAATATGACCACAAGCCTGCAACACGCTGGCCCAACATGTTTGTGCACTCGTGTAAAGTCCGTTTCCGGCACACTGAGCACATGGAAAATTCACGAAAACAGTTCTTGAAACTCTATGGAGTCTCTATGGATCTCAAACCTCCACAGTAAACAAGAGACGGATAATGTCTGTAAAGACTGATGAGGCAGTAAACCAGCACATGCACATCCCATGATCCTCTGGGAAAGACAGAACCAGCGTATAAAATCAATAAAAAGAGTTTGTGCTTTCACAAAGAGTTTCACTGTAAACCAGCTTTCATTAACAACCGTCCTGTGAGGGAATCTCAGCAAAACATGTCCGGGTCATATTTCACTCCAAAAAACAACACACACATATATATATATATATATATATACACACACACACTGTGAGCATTCAAAAGTGTGTTTTTTTTAAATAAATTAATACTTTTATTCATCAAGGACGCATTAAATCAGTCAAAAGTGACAGTAAAACATTTATAATATTACAAAAGATTCCATTTCAAATAAATGCTGTTCTTTTGAACTTTATATTCATCAAAGAATCATGAGAAATAAAATAGAATTCCATAAAAATATCAAGTAGCACAACTGTTTTCAACATTGATAATAATAAGAACCACTATTAATAATTGAGCACCAATAATAATTGATAATAATTATAGTCCAAAAATAAAATAATTATAAAATTATTCCAAACTTTTGACCAGTAGTGTGTCTATAAATATATATATATATATATGAAAAAAAGCATTTAAATTATATCATTGTGACATTATTTGAACAATTAAACACATTTTAACCATAAACTTTAACAATAACCAATTTTTTAGTTTATTTTAGTGCTGTCAAATTGATTCATCACATCTAACATAAAAGTTTGTTTACATAATATATGTGTGTGTACTGTGTATAATTATTACGTATATATACATACACACTCCATGTATATATTTAAGAAATATTTGCATGTATATACTGTATATATATATATAATTTATCTTATATATAAATATAACATTTTTATTAAATATATACATGTATGTGTGTGTATCTATATATACGTAATAATTATACACAGTACACACACATATTATGTAAACAAACTTTTATGTTAGATGTGATGAATCAATTTGACAGCATTAGTTTATTTACAATTCTCAATCCTGTAATGCATTATTTTTCTTTTGAAAGAGCATAAAGGCACTACTCTACTAATACTAACGTGCTGTATTAATATTTACCATTTAAATAACATAACATGAATTCATTTGCATTACAGTAATGAGAATCCAGTGGGAAAATAGTCAAAAATAAAGATTTTTTTAAATTGCTTTATGCAAAATAATAAAATGTTGATTTTGGTGTGAAATATGACCGGCTTGATGAGCTTCATCACTCACTACATTCATCTGATATCACATCCTCGTTGTGGCGTTATCATTCAGATCTGCTGATTAAAGAAGGAAAGAAAAGTTATTTCACGTGAGGATGAAGCAGGAATCATTTCTGAGCTGTGCTCCACACACACAAGAGGGCGCCGCAGACTCACACACTCCTCCAGAGGAGCTTATTCCCGACTGATCTATGAGGACGATGGCAGTAAAGATGCTCGTTTTTGTGCTCGTCTTCATGACTGTGTGTCTGCTTCCGGTGCAGATTCTTCTGGACATTATGACCGTGAGATATTCCGGACGTCTCCGAGCGATCCTGGAGGTCCCGTCACGGGAATCAGAGCTTGTTTGGCTGGTGTTTCTCATCTAGAAACTCTCCACGAAGCTGCCGGGGAAGAGGCCCGTCCGGCCGGTGCGCTGGAGCGTCCCCTTGTACCAGCCGTCCTCACGTTTCTTGTGCACGAACACGATGTCGCCCTCCTTCAGCTCGATCTCGGCTTCGCTCTGCGGCGGGTACGGGACGAGCACACGGTACCTGACGGGACGAGAGAGGACACGCTTTATAATGACTGAAACCTATTATGAGTTTGACAGTTTGCAACTTTGCAGTTCATATAATACAGGTTTGACATCTCAGAGTAAAAATTATGCATTATTATATTTATATTCATTCAAAATAATATATATATACAGCCGTACAAAAGTTTGGGGTCAGTAAGATTTTATTTTTAAATAATTTATATTTATATTAATTTATATTTATATTTATATTCATCAAAGAATCCTGAAAAATAAAATGTATCAATTTCTGATAATAATCATAAATGTTTCTTGATCATCGATTTGTGAAGGATCATGTGACACTGAAGACTGAAGTAATGATGATAAATTCAGCTTTGATCACAGGAATAAATTACACTTTACTATATATTCACATAGAGAACAGCTGATTTACATTATAATAATATTTCACTGTTTTTACAGTATTTTTGATCAAATAATAGCAGCCTTGGTGAGCAGAAGAAACTATCAAAAACATTTAAAAAATCCTACTGACCCCAAACTTTTGAACGGTAGCGTTTACATTTATTTAAATCATAGCCTTTTGAAATGTAATAATCAAATCACATTAAGCCACATCACGATTCCTGTTTTCAATCTTTGTTTCATCAGACCAGATAATTTTGTTTCTCATGGTCTGAGAGTCCTTCAGGTGCCTTTTGGCAAACTCCAGGCGGGCGGTCATGTGCCGTCTGGCCACTCTCCCACACAGGCCTGATTGGTGGAGTGCTGCAGAGATGGTTGTTCTTCTGGAAGCTTCTCCTCTCTCCACAGAGAAACGCTGGAGCTCTGTCAGAGTGACCATCGGGTTCTTGGTCAGCTCCCTGACTAAGGCCGATCGCTCAGTTTGGCTGGGCGGCAGCTTTAGGAAGAGTCCTGGTGGTTCCAAACTTCTTCCATTTACGGATGATGGAGGCCACTGTGCAAATGTTTCTGTACCCTTCCCCAGATCTGTGCCTCGACACAATCCTGTCTCGGAGGTCTACAGACAATTCCTTTGACTTCATGGCTTGGTTTGTGCTCTGACATGCACTGTTGACTGTGGGACCTTATATAGACAGGTGTGTGCCTTTCCAAATCATGTCCAATCAGCTGAATTTACCACAGGTGGACTCCAGTTGTAGAAACATCTCAAGGATGATCAGTGGAGCACCTGAGCTCAATTCTGAGTGTCATGGCAAAGGCTGTGAATACTTATGTACATGTGATTTTTTCGTTTTTTATTTTTAATACATTTTCAAAGATTTCAAACAAACTTCTTTTACATTGTCGTTATGGGGAATTGTGTGTAGAATTGAGGAAAAAAATAATGAATTTAATCCATTTTGGAATAAGGCTGTAACATAAAATGTGGAAAAAGTGATGCGCGGTGAATACTTTCCGGATGCACTGTACAGTAAATCGCGGAGCCATTTCAAGTTTTGCTGATGACTCTTCCTATTCTTTTGTTTTCTGCCTACGGTAACTATGAGTGTAACGTCACTTCATCATTGTGTGTCAGACAGCGCCACCTTGTGGAATAAAGGTAAACGCGGAAAAAATATACTTGCACTGTTACACGCACTGTTAGCGACCCTCTACGATTTTTACCAAAAATGAATGGGAAAACAAGCATTCTTTTATAATTGTATAATTTTTTTCTTGTTATATTGTTTATAATGAATTGATTGAGCAATACTAAGAAGGTTGCTGTCTAATCTAACGTAAATGTGAATGACGTCCCGGGTCACTAAAGACCCAAGGTATGCAATAGTAGCAGTATTGAGTACATTATTATAATTAGAGAGTATATGGTTATATATATTAAAATTTTTAATTGGATAACTCCTTATTGGGACAATAAAGATCTCCCTACACCTAACTGACAAACACTTTATTATTGAACACGCGTTAGACGCTTTATTTCCACTTTTCAAATATTTTCTTAATTTTTATTGAAAATAAACACCTTTCCGATCTGATCTGATATGTGATGGGAAAAGGGAGTAGAGCGAGTTTGGCAAAAGGCAGATTCCAACTTGGGTCAATTTGCGTCAAAGATTTCTGCCGCACGCCTTACCCCTACACTATTGCTGCTGTTAACAATCCAGCGCCTTCCGTAATTTTGGGGCGGAGTTAGTGTAAATAGCCTCTGCCAACAAGATGAGCTATTTGCACTTAGTGTAAACAGACACTCCATAATGTTTTTTCCACTATAAAGAACCTTTTGAGCATTGAAAAGGTTCCATTGATGTTAAAGACATGCTCACCTCTCTCGGGATAATGGCTTGGGTTCGGGCCGGACGGCCAGCGGTGAGGACGAGCAGGCCTGTCGTGCTGGTGGAGACACGGAGAAGTTGAGATCCAGCGAGCCGGACTTCCTGTGCAGAGGCTCCATGCCCATGGCTCCCTGCATCTCGCTCTCGATGGGGCAGGACCCGGCCCGGCCGTGAGCGCCGGCGGACCGCAGCTCCGGAGCCATGGCTCCCTGCACGGAGGACGAGGTGGAGGCCGGCTCGTGTGTGGGAGAGACGGATGGCGGCGAGCGAGACTTCTTTTTGGCTGCGGCTCCGGAGAGCAGCTTGAGGAGGCCGCTGCTCTTCTTCTCCTTCTGTGTGAGAAACACACACAGATAGAGGTGTTTTCATGACTTGTGGACGGAATGCAGTCATAAAAATGGAATTTAATGTATAACACGGAATGTCACGGAACACGGCAAATGTTGGAAGATTAAATCAAAAGTAGTGCTGGCGGTGTGAAGTCTGTCTCTATTACAAACTCAGGAACACTCGCCTGGGTCTCACTATTTGAAGAAAATAAGAAAATACATATGAACATTATTAAAACTTATTATCACACGTTTCTTCCATGTTTTCATTTGAACAGTAAACCAGCGTTATTTTATCATCACTGAGATAATATTATAGTTTTTTTTATATATATATATATATATCTTTTTTTTTTTTTTTTTTTTTTTTATTTTAGTAATTTTGTTGTATATTTTTGTTATATTTATTATTGTTTTGTTTTGTTTTTAAATGTCTATATATTTTTATAAATTTTTATTATTTCAGTTTTAGTTTCAGCTATTCACTGAATTATAAATTATATTAAGTATCTATGAATATGTATTATATTAATATAATTACTTTATAATTATTAGTTAATTAAAATTAACTGAATTTCCGTTTGATTACTTTCAAATTGTTTTTTTTTTTGCCTTGATTACCACTATTTTTTATAATAAATTTGTATTAAATCATAAATCCAGAAAAATTAAAACAGACAAAAAAAAAAAAAACATTTCATAGTTAAAGTTTTATGAATTCAATTGATAAGACATGCTTTTTGATTATTAAAATTGAAATGATTAAAACTGAATGTTTTATGCCTTCATTTGATTACCAACATTTTAAATAAATCCATAAAATGAAACAGACACAGAAATAATAAAAAAAACAGAAAAAAAAAAAAAAAAAAAAAAAAAAAAAAATTATATATATATATATATATATATATATATATATATATATATATATATATATATATATATATATATATATATATATATATATATATATATATATATATATATATTATTAAAACAGAATCCAGAATAATTAAAACAGACAACACAGAAATTCAGAAGAAAAATAAATACATAAATTATTCAAACGGAATCCAGAAAAATTAAAACAGGATGGAATTTGGGAAATAAAAGGGATTTCATAGGTTCGTTTTACAAACAGAAGTATCTAGAAGTGTTGATGTAATGGTGTGATATGTGGATCTGCTGATGGTAAGAACAGAGGGATATTTGAGTAATCCGTGTGTGTAATGGCTGTTCTGCTGCCTGTGACACTCATGCTGTGTGTGGGTGGAGAAGGTTTATCTGGGAAAGTCATTCTGGGTATGGTGGAGCTGCGCTAAACTCCCATCAGAGCAAATCCAAACCAGGCCACTAGGAGGCGTCTGAGACGAAGCCTCTGATTGGAGCAGAAAAAACCAGCCAACCTGTATCTTTTCATCTCATGATCTCAGGAGAAGCTGAACCTCAAAACCAGTGCTTCTTCTCAACATGACCCAGTGCTAATGAGGCGGGAAACGGTATGAACACACAGGACTCAATTACACCTCCACTAAGGGGTTAGGGTTCAAAAGACACTGAATGTTCAGTATATTATCTATTCGACTGCACTGACACTATCAGACGAGAACAAAACCTGAACTGAACTGAGCCGAATCATGACACGCCAACAACACAGACCTGAATCTGAACAGAACCTGAAGAAAAGATCCGTCACTGCTGCTTTTCATTGGGACTCGGAACTGCAGTCACGTCTATCCACACAAACCCACTGATAGAAACATTACATATTAAATATTAACAATTCATTTCATATTTTTGCTTGTGTATTGCTGTGTAGTTAAGGTGGTTGCTAGGCGGTTGCTGGGGCGTTCTGGGTGATTACTACGTGGTTGTTAGGGTGTTGCTAGGGTGTTCTGGGTGGTTGTTAGGCAGTTGCTGGGGCGTTTTGGGTGGTTGCTGGGGAGTTCTTGGTGGTTACTTGGCGGTGGCTGGGGTGTTCTGGATGATTACTAGGTGGTTGCTGGGCGTTCTAGGTGGTTGCTGGGGAGTTCTTGGTGGTTACTAGGCGGTTGCTGGAGTGTTCTGGATGATTACTAGGCGGTTGCTGGGGCGTTCTAGGTGGTTGCTAGGCGGTTGCTGGGGCATTCTAGGTGGTTGCTAGGTGGTTGCTGGGGCATTCTGGATGATTACTAGGCAGTTACTAAGCGTTTTAAGTAGGTTGCTGGGGCATTCTTAGTGGTTACTAGGCGGTTGCTGGGGTGTTCTGGATAATTATTAGGCAGTTGCTGGGGCGTTCTGGATAATTATTAGGCAGTTGCTGGGGCGTTCTAGGTGGTTGCTAGGCGGTTGCTGGGTCGTTCTTGGTGGTTACTAGGCGGCTGCTGGGGCATTCTAGGTGGTTGCTAGGTGGTTGCTAGGCAGTTGCTGAGGCATTCTGGGTGGTTGCTAGGCGGTTGCTGAGGCATTCTGTGTGGTTGCTAGGCAGTTACTGGGGCATTATGGGTGGTTGCTGCCAGGACATACTGAGTGATTTCTAGGCAGTTGCTGGGGTGTTCTGGATGGTTGCTAGGCGGTTCCTGGGGCGGTCTGAGTGGTTAAAAATCTTTTCCACTTTTCTGAACTTGAGATCTGTGCATCAGGCCTGAAGTACAGACATCATGAGATCACATGTGCACGCCGGTTCCTTCCCACCTGTGCATGACTTGTCTCGTTGTCTTATTTTTAACCCTGCGTGTGACTCTGAGCTAATTAACAGCCCATAATCAACATTCAGGAACGACTGCTGAAACAACATGTGATCACACATCCAAACACACGTCACTCATGTTCATCACATGACCTCAGTGCTAACAGAAAGACTGAGAAAATATTTCTTATCAGCTGTAAAACTAGGTGGGTGAGCTGGTCTGAGTGAGTGGAGGCAGAGCTAATTTGCATATTCATGGGTCCACGTATACTAAATGAAGTTACATTCAAGCTATTTTAAGGCATGAAGAAAAGGGATGGGATTTTTTGACTACAGGGACTTTAAAACAACAACACATATCTGCAAATGGAGTCATAAAAATAAACCTCAGAAACTCACTTAATTTGTATACATTTTTAATTAAACAAGACTTAAGTTACTATTAAAGTATTTGTACTATTGAATTATGCTAGTACTATTTAATTATGACAAAAAATAATTTTATTCTTTTTAGGCATTTATTATCCTTCATGATAACTAGTATATATTCCTATACTAGTTATATACATATACTATGAAAACTAGTACTAGTATATGTTGATATATTTGTACTAGTTATCATGAAGCACAATAAATGCATAATAAAGACAAAATTTCTGTCATAATAAATTAGATTTATTACTATAAATTTGTAATAAATTTCTATGAATATATTCATGAGCATCACTGACCTTCTCCACCTTCTTCTCCTCATGTTTGGGGAGGCCGGCGACCGCGCCGTGTGCGGGTGAAGCAGGCTGGAGCGCACAGACGGACGTGTCTCCTCCGTTCAGATGGGCTGCGGTGACGTTGGGTGGCGTGATGGCGGCCGCGGCGGAGGTCAGAGGCATGAGGGGGCGTACGGAGGCCGGAGAGAGCGGACCAGACTGAAGCGAGGGATGCACCTGAGGGGACGCCACCATAGAGAGGGGTCGAGCGGGGGAGCGGGAGGGGCTGCCCTGGGGTCGCAGCGGGGTCACGGCCGCCGTGGGCCGCTCGGGGCTGCTGCTCGCCGGGGGACTGTGGACTGTTTGAATAATACAACATTCAGTTCAAATGCAAATAGTCATTTGTCACATAAATGCATGTGCTGTATAACAAAATATTGGGAAAAAAACATAAAAATGTGCTGCATGTTTCAGAGTGAAGCACAACACTGTGTTCTTTTTCATGTGAGCAGCTCACGATCCGCCTGTGTTTTTAGTGTCTCGTCTCTGCATGTGTTGTGAGTTTGGGTCGAATATAACATGCATTTGAAATGCAATACATGCCAATTATCTACCCAAACGTGTAAAGAGAAGCGCTTACAAACCAGCTGTTGTCCACATAAGAGAAACCTTAATGAAGAAATAAATGTAACAGTTGTACTGTAAAAAAAATTAAAATAATTATATATATATATATATATATATATATATATATATATATATATTACTATTGGTTTTCATAAATACCATTTTTTTATAGTGAAATATTACACTAGTAATATTTCTTATTTTGTTGAATTTTTTAATTGAATAATAAAAACTATAATAATAATAATAATAATAATAATATAATTAAATATATTATAATTTTTATAATTATATTTTTAATTTTATATTGAAATACTACAATAGAAATAGTTCTTATTTTGTTAAAAGATTTTTATTGAATAATAATAATTATTATTAAATATTATATTTATTATAATTACATTATATAATAAATATTATAACTATTATTAATAATATTTAAAATTAAGAATCTAAATATAATACATTTTAATATATATGTGTATATATGTATATATATATATATATATATATATATATATATATATATATATATATATATATATATATATATATATATATATTATTTTTATTATAATTACATTATATAATAAATATTATATATAACTATTATTAATAATATGTCAAATTAAAAATCTAAAAATAATACATTTAATATATGTAAATTATTATTATTATTATTTTATTATATATTATTATTTACAACAATAATAGTAATTTTATTATGTTTTGGACAAATTGTGCAGCCCATAAAACAAGCATAGCATAACTGGAGCTTTTAAAAAAATGCATTTCAAATGGATTGCATTTGGATTTTTCCCTATTTTGAACAGTCTTGAGTGTCTCGTCATGTGGGTTTAACCCATCGCCAGTGCGATTAAATGATGTCACAGGTCTCATTTGCAGTGCGACGGTGTCCCATCCCGTCGTTCTGCGCCGCTGCATGTGCTTCGCTGTGTTCCTCAAAGTTCAAGAACTGCCGTGAATGCAACCCGGCAATTACTGCCAACGCGAGCGGCAAGGCATTCATTACGACAGACATCTTATCTGAGCTGTAAAATGCTTTAACAAGCTCCTTTACCAGGCTAATGCGTCTTTCGTGAGCACACTCGCACACACAGCAGCGCGGCCGATCTGACCTGAATAGATTACAGTGTCACGTTAACACGCTTCATTGGTGCAGAGCTGACACGCGGGAAAAACTCCCGCCATCTGCAGCACAGTGAGTGTGTGTGTGTGTGTGTGTGTGTGAAGACAAACACTGCAGAAATCTTCAGTATGAACAAACTAATACATGCAATATGCACCAGTAGTGTAGCCACGAGGGGGCCTGGAGAGTCCGGCCCCCTCATTTACATGTCCGGCCCCCCAGATTGAGGAATTGCTGATTACTCTAATTGATAGACTGCGCGGTAAAATGCAACGGCAACTATCGTGATGTACGTAGCCGCTGTCATTTTCTTTGTGTGTGAGGGTTCAATGGCGGATGCACAAAGTTCAATATTATGCTTTTTCAAGAAATCACGGAAAGATGAGCGAGGATATCTATAAAGATGAGTGAGCCTACACACAAATCGACACAAGTCTCATTATAACAGCGGAAACAACTTAAAACACTCCGTCATTTACAGTCACACAGATAATAAATAGTAAGACATCATTCGAAACTGTAAAGAGTCTATTTTTATTTGTGTACACTCACTATAAAAACAAAACATTTTGCTTTTGTAAAATAAAGCAAACACGTCGTTTTCTGCCGTATCCGTTTGTGGAACGCGTCACAAAAATCTATCAGAACTCATCATATAGGCAACTACTTGTTTTTTCTTTCATTTTGTTAATCTGTATTTAAGTGAAATATATTTTGCATATATTTATTCTTTTTATATTTATATATTTTTTTATTAAAGGTGAAGTGAATAACACTGATGATCTCTTCATCACGGCTCCTGTTAGTGGGTGGGATATATTAGGCAGCAAGTGAACATTTTGTCCTCAAAGTTGATGTGTTAGAAGCAGGAAAAATGGGCAAGCGTAAGGATTTGAGCGAGTTTGTGATGGCTAGACGACTGGGTCAGAGCATCTCCAAAACTGCAGCTCTTGTGGGGTGTTCCCGGTCTGCAGTGGTCAGGATCTATCAAAAGTGCTCCAAGGAAGGAACAGTGGAGAACCGGCGACAGGGTCATGGGCGGCCAAGGCTCATTGATGCACGTGGGGAGTGAAGGCTGGCCCGTGTGGTCCGATCAAACAGACGAGCTACTGGAGCTCAAATTGCTCAAGAAGTTAATGCTGGTTCTGATAGAAAGGTGTCAGAATACACAGTGCATCTCAGTTTGAATAGATTACAGAACACGTCATTTATATTCGTTTTTTAAAGATTTTTGTTAATTTTTATTTCAGTTTTTTATTTTATTTTAATTTGAGTTACAATTTTTTAAAATGTTGTCATTTTTATTAGTTTTTATATGACTATAGTTTTATTTCAGTTTTAGTTTTTAACAATATTTTGAATTAGTTTTTATTTTCATTATTGTCATTTGAGTTAGTTTTCATAATTTTGTTGTAATTTTTATTAGTTTTTAAATAGGACTATACTGTATAGTTGCTTTTTTCAGTTTTAGTTTCATTTGAGTTAAAGTTTTAGTAATTTAGTAATTTTTATTGCCTTGGCAACTAGCTGAAATAAAATAAGTTATTTTTTCATTTTCATTATTAGTTTGTTTTTTGTTTTTTTAAATATGTCTGTATAGTTTTTATAATTTTTTTCATTTCAGTTTTAGTTTTTTGTTATTTTAGTACATCAAATTAAATTAAATGCAAATGAGAAATGTTGCCTTGGCAACTAGCTAAAATAAAATAAAAGTTAATTTTATTTAATTTCAGTTAACATTTATTTTATTCAAGCATTACATTTTTTTATGGTATTAGTTTGAGTTAATTATAATGTCAATGCATCATCCACTCAGACTGAATACATCAATTCAAAAAAGTGCTCAAATCATGATTAATCTGATTTTCTCATTACTCTTTTGAGTTTACTGTAGTATGAAAACACTGTACGTTTCATTGGCGTCCAGCGCATGCGACTCACCCAACTGCATGGCCGATCGCGCTTGATTGACAGTTTGCTGACTGGACATGCGCAGACAGTTCTTTATGTGCGGAGACGACGGGCTGGACAGCGGCGTGCTGGAGCGAGACGCCGAGGCCATCAGGACGGGACTCGAGGGGCCGGCGGAGCCCGGAGATCCAGGGGCCACCTTAGACTGAGCCGCTCCCGACAGACACGAGCGCGTCTGACCGACGGCAAACGGAGCCCTGCGGACACACAGTCAGAAAACATACACACACAATGAGTGCTAATGCAACAGGAGTCAGCGTTCAAGAGAGAAGATGTGTATTGAGCGCTAGTGTAGATGACGTGTGTAACGGTTTCTGCAGGTCAGTCTTGGCCCGAGGACACTAATGGAGGATTACAGAGGGATTAATGACGGAGATCCCAGAGGAATCAACTGTTGAATCAGAGCTATTCTCATTATTTCAGCACAAAACACCAGCAGTTCTCAGTGTTAACGTCAGTTAATGCATTAAATATGAGACGTTATGATGAAGTGTAAAATAATTATAAATAATTCTAATTCAATTCAATAATTCCACAAGTTTCAGTTTAAGTGAATGTTCTTCCGCCTTTAACTTAATAGATTCATTCTCGACTTTTAAAAACATATATTTTTAAAGATTTTATTCATTTCCATGACTTTTTTAGGTCCAGAAATTCCCTTGTATATCCAAGGTTTTCCAAGGCCTCATTAAGGACGTACATTTAAAAAAAATTATAATAATTCTTACGAACAATCTACAAAACGTCCATATACAGAAAAATCCCTAAATACATCCCGACTTATGAATCTCAGTTCATAGTTCATCTTAAATTCCAAATATCCCTTTACATACACTCACCTAAAGGATTATTAGGAACACCTGTTCAATTTCTCATTAATGCAATTATCTAATCAACCAATCACATGGCAGTTGCTTCAATGCATTTAGGGGTGTGGTCCTGGTCAAGACAATCTCCTGAACTCCAAACTGAATGTCAGAATGGGAAAGAAAGGTGATTTAAGCAATTTTGAGCGTGGCATGGTTGTTGGTGCCAGACGGGCCGGTCTGAGTATTTCACAATCAGCTCAGTTACTGGGATTTTCACGCACAACCATTTCTAGAGTTTACAAAGAATGGTGTGAAAAGGGAAAAACATCCAGTATGCGGCAGTCCTGTGGGCGAAAATGCCTTGTTGATGCTAGAGGTCAGAGGAGAATGGGCCGACTGATTCAAGCTAATAGAAGAGCAACTTTGACTGAAATAACCACTCGTTACAACCGAGGTATGCAGCAAAGCATTTGTGAAGCCACAACACGCACAACCTTGAGGCGGATGAGCTACAACAGCAGAAGACCCCACCGGGTACCACTCATCAATTTTGGCGTAAACAGAATGAGAACATGGATCCATCATGCCTTGTTACCACTGTGCAGGCTGGTGGTGGTGGTGTAATGGTGTGGGGGATGTTTTCTTGGCACACTTTAGGCCCCTTAGTGCCAATTGGGCATGGTTTAAATGCCACGGCCTACCTGAGCATTGTTTCTGACCATGTCCATCCCTTTATGACCACCATGTACCCATCCTCTGATGGCTACTTCCAGCAGGATAATGCACCATGTCACAAAGCTCCAATCATTTCAAATTGGTTTCTTGAACATGACAATGAGTTCACTGTACTAAAATGGCCCCCACAGTCACCAGATCTCAACCCAATAGAGCATCTTTGGGATGTGGTGGAACGGGAGCTTCGTGCCCTGGATGTGCATCCCACAAATCTCCATCAACTGCAAGATGCTATCCTATCAATATGGGCCAACATTTCTAAAGAATGCTTTCAGCACCTTGTTGAATCAATGCCACGTAGAATTAAGGCAGTTCTGAAGGCGAAAGGGGGTCAAACACAGTATTAGTATGGTGTTCCTAATAATCCTTTAGGTGAGTGTATATTAGTTAGTTTTAGTCATTTTGTCGTCATTTCTATTCGTTTTTAAGATGTCTACAGTTAATGATCATTTTTATTTCAGTATTAGTTTTTAGTAATATTTTGAATTGTTAAATAAAAAAAAAATTAAATTTTTATTTTAATTTGAGTTAGTTTTAAAAGAAGTTTTATACGTTTTTATATGACTATAGTTTTTGTTCAATTTTAATTTTAAATTTTTTTATTTTAATTTGAATTCACTTTCAAAATGTTAAAATTTTTAAGCGTTTTTATGTGCCTAGTTTATATTCAGTTTTATTTCAGTTTTAGTTTTTATTAATATCTTGGTTTCATTTTTATTTTACATTTTAATTTGATTTAGTTTTCCTAATTGTGTTGTCCTTTTTATTAGTTTCTAAATATGACTAAATCGTTTTTATTATTTTTATTGTTTCAGTTTTAGTTTTTATTAATATTTTGAATTAGTTATTTTAATATTATTCATTTTAATTTTAGTTAAAGTTTTAGTAATTTTGTTGTAATTTTTTATTGCCTTGGCAACTAGCTGAAATAAAATAAGTTTTAAAAAAAATTATATTTTATTTTATTTTCATTAACATTTATTTGTTTTTTTAATTGTCTATACAGTTTCTATTAATTTTTATTTAATTAAAAAAAATATTTTTTTTTTATTTCAGTTAACGTTTATTTTGTTGTGTTATTTAAATCAGATATGTAAATAATCACTGAAAAATTGTAATAACCCATTAAACATGAAAGTATATGCAATTATTTAAGACATTTCTCCTTTTACAGGCATAAAGGGTTCTTTAAAATTAACATATATATGTTGTGTACTTATAAACTGTCACAGAACTGCAATATAAACTCAAGTAACCATTAAAATGATTCTAAATAGTTTGTGATGCAGGAATAAGCGACTCAAATCTTCTGTCTGCTGACATTTAACGCTTAATGACTTCATTTATTCAGAAGTTTTGTGCTGCATTAATCGAACTGAAGCGAAGCTGTACAGACATGGATTCTTCAGATACGAGCCGCTCTAAGTGAAACAAATCACGTTTTTATGTTGACCCTCCAGTACAGAGGCCACCTGAGGGAAAATATGATTCCCAGAAGCCCAGAGCCGTGGCTTGATGTGTTTACAGACGCTACACGGCTCCACCTGTCTGAACACACACTCACTCGGGAGGATTCGCCTCGTCTAACGCTCATTATCTCTGCTTTCATTGCATGATAAAAGAGGTGTGTGTTCGGCTGTCGCACATGAAGTTCCTGCAAATGCAACTTCACCAATTACAGCTGAGACTCACACTGGGACCGCAGAAATGTACACGTTTATTTCAGGAGATTTGAAACACCAGATGGAAAGGCTCGCAGCTGAGGAGACCTCAGCAAACGTGATGATGAAGAAAACCTAGAGACTCAAACAGATTTAAGATAGAGCTGCATGATTCTGGATGAATGGAGAATCATTGTTTAAAATTTAGACCGTATCATAGTACTGAGACTGCTCTCATTAGAGTTACAAATGATTTACTCTTATCATCCGATCGTGGTTGTATCTCTCTGTTAGTGTTACTCGATCTTAGCGCTGCATTCGATACCATCGACCACAACATTCTTTTGAATAGACTTGAAAATTATGTTGGCATTAGTGGAATTGCATTGGCATGGTTTAAATCATACTTATCTGACCGTTATCAGTTTGTAGCAGTAAATGAAGAGATGTCACACCGATCACAAGTTCAGTATGGAGTTACCAATTCACAAAATTAACGGAATGCATAGCTGATATAAAAAATTAGATTGAACAGAGTTTCTAATCATTGGACCAAAAACCTCCACATGCAGTAACCTAGAATACTGTCTAACACTTGATGGCTGCTCTGTCAAGTTCTCGTCGTCAGTGAGGAACCTGGGTGTGCTCTTTGATACCAATCTCTCATTTGAAAGCCACGTTTCTAGCATCTGTAAAACTGCATTCTACCATCTTAAAAATATATCTAAATTACGGCATATGCTTTCAATGCAAAATGCTGAACAGTTAGTTCATGCGTTCATGACCTCAAGGCTAGATTATTGTAATGCTCTACTGGGTGGTTGCCCTGCTCGCTTAATAAACAAACTCCAGCTGGTCCTCTGTCGCCTTTGGCTTTTGGCTTGCTTAGTTGGGGACACTAAATATTCAACTATATTACTGATCCGCCAGCATTGACACCATTGTATGAGAATTGAACTGAGCTGGACGATGACATAACCGTTTTCTCCAGAGCGACTGTACAGCCCGAATCAAATGTTGTTGCATTATTTTCCTGTTATCACTGTAAAGCTGCTTTGAAAAAAATCTGCATTGTAAACAGCGCCATATAAATAAAGGTGACTTGACTCGACTTGATTATTGGATGAATCAGTGTTTTTGAACAAATCTCTTGAATTAATGATTCAATGACTCACTCATAAAGACTTCACTTGTTTTATTACTGGATGAATCAGCATTTTTGAAAGAATCTCTTGAATTAATGATTCAATGACAAACAACAGTCACTTGTCTACACCAGTAATGAGTGAGTCATAGAATCATTCATTCAAGAGATTCGTTCAAAAACACTGATGTCTATATCTGAACTATAAACTTTTATCCAGTACTTCTGTGATCATCTGAATGATTGTAAGACAGAAATTATGATCCTGTGTGGTTGAAAAGACTGTTTGTGAAGCTGTTTCATATCTATACATGACAACGGCTCTCTCTGGATCAGAACACAGATCTGAATGTTGTCAAAGGTTTAATAGAGAGAGACGAATCACTGTCATTTAGAAATAAGATTGTGTGGGTGTTTGAATTGAGATCGCAATCTTTTAAAGATTAATCGTGCAGCTGTAAGGTCTAGTAATAGATGTTAGTCAGAGGAGACGTCATGTTTGATTTCACAATCCTCGCTCCAGACTCTGCATCAGCTATATATCATAATCAATGTGGCGGCGGAGCCATTTCACCTTCTCAACTCTCTCATTAAAGGCTGTGCATGTGAAACGCACCTGATTCAGGACTTCAGCTCCACAAACATCTGGAAACTCACAGGAAACATTCTTTCATTTAGGGTGGTCTTATGTGCTTGTGCTGTTACTGCGAGTCAAAAACAAACCCAAACATCAGCTGAGAGAAACATACGGCCTCAGCTCAATAAAAGATGAATATTATAAATATTGTAGGTCTGGATCAATTCTGTTCAACAGCACATTCTGCGGCTGGTAAAAATGAATGTTTGTGATGTAATTGAATATAGTATTTCTATAAACCAGATCTTCAGAAATCTGCTCTGTTCAAACACAGAAACCTGCAAATAATTATGACTTGATTATTCACACAATTACATGAAAACCAGCAGGATGCTTTCAAGCTTGATTCAAACTTTTTTCTCATATTCTGAGTTCATATTTTGCAATTCCGGCTTTATTTCTCGCAATAACTCATAATTCTGATTTTTACCTCATAATTGTGTTTATAAATTAAAATTCTTACTTTTTCCTCATAATTCTGCAATTCTAACTCATAATTCTGAGTTTTTTCTCATAATTTTGCATTTATAATTCATAATTAAAAAATTTACTCAAATCTGCATTTATAACTCATAATTCTGACTTTATTTTGAGTTTATAACTCATTATATCTCTCTTGAAAACTGACCAACATCCATTCAAACCAAAATAGAGAAATGATTTATGATAATATGAATAAAAGTTTAATATTTTAAACATTCAGAAGTATGTGCTGAACAGCAGGAGTGAGAAGCAGTTTTTAATGTCAATAGCTGAGAAGGTTGAGCTGCCACACTGATGAGAACAAGCCAATGCATGATCTTCATTAGTTTCAGTAATGAGCGTGAGGGAGGGGCACCTGGAGACGGGCGTGACGTAGTTTCCCGGGAAAACTCCCGAGGCTCCGGAGCGCAGCGACGTTCCTTTGAACCATCCGTCCTGACACTTCTCCGTCACGCGGTACATCTCGCCCTTACGCAGCTCCAGCTCGTCAGCCTTCTGCGGTTTGTAAGCATACATGGCCAGATAGCTGTGGAAAAACAATATAATAATAAGCAAACAATATTCCTGATGGTCTTATATACACTTCTGGTAAGTCAAACAGTAACACCGTCAACACCGATTATCGCAGCAAGCCAAGTTGTGATTGGTCTACTCTGCTCTGATTGGTCAGATGACCCAGTCTGTGATTGGTCTGCTCTGCTCTGATTGGTCAAATGGCTCAGTCTGTTGTGATTGGTCTACTCTGCTCTGATTGGTCAGATGGCCCAGTCTGTTGTGATTGATCTACTCTGCTCTGATTGGTCAGATGACCCAGTCTGTTGTGATTGGTCTACTCTGCTCTGATTGGTCAGATGGCCCAGTCTGTTGTGATTGGTCTGCTCTGCTCTGATTGGTCAGATGGCCCAGTCTGTTGTGATTGGTCTGCTCTGCTCTGATTGGTCAAATTGCTCAGTCTGTTGTGATTGGTCTACTCTGCTCTGATTGGTCAGATGGCCCAGTCTGTTGTGATTGGTCTACTCTGCTCTGATTGGTCAGATGGCCCAGTCTGTTGTGATTGGTCTACTCTGCTCTGATTGGTCAGATGGTCCAGTCTGTTGTGATTGGTCTACTCTGCTCTGATTGGTCAGATGGCCCAGTCTGTTGTGATTGGTCTACTCTGCTCTGATTGGTCAGATGACCCAGTCTGTGATTGGTCTACTCTGCTCTGATTGGTCAGATGGCCCAGTCTGTTGTGATTGGTCTACTCTGCTCTGATTGGTCAGATGGCCCAGTCTGTTGTGATTGGTCTACTCTGCTCTGATTTGTCAGATGGCCCAGTCTGTTGTGATTAGTCTACTCCGCTCTGATTGGTCAGATGGCCCAGTCTGTTGTGATTGATCTACTCTGCTCTGATTGGTCAGATGGCCCAGTCTGTTGTGATTAGTCTACTCTGCTCTGATTGGTCAGATGACCCAGTCTGTGATTGGTCTGCTCTGCTCTGATTGGTCAGATGGCCCAGTCTGTTGTGATTGATCTACTCTGCTCTGATTGGTCAGATGGCCCAGTCTGTTGTGATTAGTCTACTCTGCTCTAATTGGTCAGATGACCCAGTCTGTGATTGGTCTGCTCTGCTCTGATTGGTCAGATGGCCCAGTCTGTTGTGATTGGTCTACTCTGCTCTGATTGGTCAGATGGCCCAGTCTGTTGTGATTGATCTACTCTGCTCTGATTGGTCAGATGACCCAGTCTGTTGTGATTGGTCTACTCTGCTCTGATTTGTCAGATGGCCCAGTCTGCCGTGAATGGTCTACTCTGCTCTGATTGGTCAGACGGCCCAGGAAGTGATACTTGAATTACAGACGGCTCATTTCATGCAGTTCATGTCAGGGCTGAGTGAGGGATGAGGCGAGGACTCTCATAAGCCCTGTGTTCACACAAGACATAACATGAAAGCACGCAGCCGATAAAACACGTGCTAATGAAAACAAACCAGGCGCTCACAAAACACACGAGACAAGTGAACGAACACACAACCTGTGCGCTCACACGAGAGACAAAACATAAAGCATGAGTGTCCGAACCCTGACACCGAACTGATACCAAACTAGACATGAGTGCCGGGATCTGTAGAATTCAACAGTAAACATGGCGTCTGCAGATTCTGTCTGTCTAGAGATAACAGAGAAAACAATCGAGAAGACAAAAACCTCTCCACTCCTCCAAAGCAGGCATCAGAAAGGCTTTACGCTGGTGTTTTGTCACCCGAGGAGACGGCGACAGCGGCGCTGCGACTCTAATTGCACTTGAGAGACCGCAGAGAATAAAACATCATCACTTTGTTTTTCCTCCACAGAGTCGAACGAGCATGTGGGATTCGACTCGGGACGCCACTGACAGCTGAAAGTGTGTGTCAGCAGATGAAACGCTGCATTTCACTAAATATTTTGCTATAAAAACTCAGAGACTCAAAAGAATCAGAGTCATTTTTTTTTGCTGTTCACTAAACTGAATCAACACTGATGCGTGTGTGTGTGTGTGTGTGTGTATGTGTGATGCAGGACTAATGCTTCTCTTTAGAGATTTCATCAACCACAATTAATAATTAAGTCAAATATAAATATACATTAAAATATATAAAAATTATACAAAATAATGATAATAACAATAATAATATATTAGTAATACTATATAATAGTATTTAATTATTATTATTATATAAAAATAATTGAATAAAAACTAAATAATTCATATAGATTTTTTTTATAAAAAAAACAATATATAAAGTCACTCTACAAATATAGATTTTATCTTCAGTATTTCAGTCAAATATAAATAAATACGCAAAAAGAAATATAAAAAATATATAAAATTATAAAAATAATAACACTAATAATAATAGAGTATTAATAAAATACAATAATACAATTGAAATATTATTATTAATATATACAAAATTAAAACAATATATACAATCTCTCTATATCTACATAATGTGTAATTATCTTCAGTACTTCAGTCAAATATAAATATACATGAAAATATACAATAATGATAATATTATTAAAAATAAAACAATATATTAAATTCTCTACAAATAAAGATTTTGTCTTTAGTACTTCAGTCAAATATAAATAAATATACAAAAAATACATATATATATAAAACAGTACAAGATAATAATGATAATATATTATTAATATAATAAAATAAAACTATACATACACAATCTCTATCTACATAATATATGCAATTATCCTTAGTACTTAAGTCACATATAAATAAATCTACATAAAAATAAATATAAAAATATATAAAATAATACAAAATAATAATAACAATAATATATTATTTATTTAATATAATAAAATATTATTATTATTAATATAAAAATAAATCTACATAATATATGTAATTATCTTTAGTACTTCAGTCAAACATAAATAAATATGCATAAAATATTAATAATTATAATACTAATGTATAGGACGGAGATATCACAGGATGTCTGTTTAATCTGTAAAACATCTGTTGTGTACAAACATCTGATAAACGTCTTCGAATAAGCAGTTTTACATTCACTCTAAATCCTATTTATCCTGTCTATTTAGCATCTGACAGGAAACGTATTGCAGATGAACAAACGTAAATGCAGAGCTCAAACAGGCGTGTGCGAGCCGCAGGAATACCTCCATCGTGGACTTACATGTTGAGCGGCAGCTGGACTTTAGCAGCAGCGAGCAGCTCTCCGGCTGCAGACGTGACGCGCGGAGGAACCGCGGCCGCTGCGACGGAAGAGTCCTGTGAACACAACAGGTCATGTGAGCAGAGGAACAGACACGACACAATACATCAGACAGAGACGAGCAGGATCACTCAAACACGGCCTACATGTACTTTGAACATAAATATGAATTAATTTTTAATAAATAATTCTGAGATACTAACTGTGCTGTTTATATTAATTATATTATGTTTTATTATATTATATTTAGGGTTGTCAAACAATTAACCGCGATTAATTAATCGCATCCAAAATAAAAGTTTGTGTTTACATAATATATGTGTGTGTACTGTGTATAATTATTATGGATATATACATACACACACATACATGTTTATATTTAAGAAATATTTGCATGTTTATATATTAATATATTTTATTATATATACAAATAATAATTATTAAAAAATTCTTAAATATACGTGTGTGTGTTTATATATACATAATAATTATACACAGTACACACATATATTATGTAAACACAAACTTTTATTTTGGATGCGATTAATCTCGATATATATTATATATACACTAATATACACTAACCTAAAGGATTATTAGGAACACCTGTTCAATTTCTCTAATGCAATTATCTAATCAACCAATCACATGGCAGTTGCTTCAATGCATTTAGGGGTGTGGTCCTGGTCAAGACAATCTCCTGAACTCCAAACTGAATGTCAGAATGGGAAAGAAAGGTGATTTAAGCAATTTTGAGCGTGGCATGGTTGTTGGTGCCAGACGGGCCGGTCTGAGTATTTCACAATCTGCTCAGTTACTGGGATTTTCACGCACAACCATTTCTAGAGTTTACAAAGAATGGTGTGAAAAGGGAAAAACATCCAGTATGCGGCAGTCCTGTGGGCCAAAATGCCTTGTTGATGCTAGAGGTCAGAGGAGAATGGGCCGACTGATTCAAGCTGATAGAAGAGCAACTTTGACTGAAATAACCACTCGTTACAACCGAGGTAAGCAGCAAAGCATTTGTGAAGCCACAACACGCACAACCTTGAGGCGGATGGGCTACAACAGCAGAAGACCCCACCGGGTACCACTCATCTCCACTACAAATAGGAAAAAGAGGCTACAATTTGCACGAGCTCACCAAAATTGGACAGTTGAAGACTGGAAAAATGTTGCCTGGTCTGATGAGTCTGGATTTCTGTTGAGACATTCAGATGGTAGAGTCAGAATTTGGCGTAAACAGAATGAGAACATGGATCCATCATGCCTTGTTACCACTGTGCAGGCTGGTGGTGGTGGTGTAATGGTGTGGGGGATGTTTTCTTGGCACACTTTAGGCCCCTTAGTGCCAATTGGGCATCGTTTAAATGCCACGGCCTACCTGAGCATTGTTTCTGACCATGTCCATCCCTTTATGACCACCATGTACCCATCCTCTGATGGCTACTTCCAGCAGGATAATGCACCATGTCACAAAGCTCCAATCATTATAAACACAGTATTAGTATGGTGTTCCTAATAATCCTTTAGGTGAGTGTATATATATATATATATATATATATATATATATATATATATATAAATATATATATATATATATATATAATAAAAAAAAAAAAACATTTCTCATTGCAGCTCATCTATATTTTAGCATCAGTAGGATTCTGAACATCGCCACTGATTTCAGTTTAAAATCGCCTGTCTGCCATTGTCAGGTCAAACAGGTGAACCTCTCCTTCTGAGCTTTCTGAGGGTTTCCACCAATGGGCTCCTGACAGGATGCATTATGGGAGCTGGGAATGGACCACAGGACTTTACATGATCCGTCTGTTTCAATCAGGCAAACCTCCAGAGATTCACCTTTGACCCCAGAACACTAATGGAGCCTAAAGCTCTAATTAAACAAAATTGTAGTAGAAACGAAATTCTTTTTTTCCTCTGATTACGTAGCTCGACATCGGTAGTGCCAATTTTCCCGCCAAAAATTGAACCAGATCATCTTCAGACAATGCCAACAAAAAGATAAGGAATTCAAGTTGATTCATCAAAAGGTAATGCTAATTAATTGTATGGAAAGCTTTCTAAATTTTTTTGGCCATTTTGGGCGTCATCCATTTTGAATTTTGTAGTAAAATGCTGTATTTTAAGAACGCATTAGCGTATCGTTATAAAACTCGGTATGGGTCATCGGCACGATGCCCTGAAGGAGCCTGAGAAGTTTCAAGCCAGCGCCACCTAGTGGTAAAATCACATTCACATGCTTATAACTTCGGATATGGTTGACTTATTCACGGGAGTCACATCCTTAGATTCCCCAATCCTTGCCGAGTCCAACAATACCAAACTTGCTAGGTTTCGCTTATGGTTTGTTCAACGTTGTGATTTAGCGTTTAAACTTTCGTGAATATCTTTAAAACCGTTAGCCCGATCAAGACGGAACCACTGCAGGAATCATAGCGGGTTGACAATACATTTAGGCCAAATGTCAAACTTTTGATAGTAAGTGGCAAAAAAAATGCAATCAAAGTCAGGTGTGGGTTGTTTTATATATGCTCAAAAAAAACGAAAAGAGATATTTTCACCAAGATTGGCACGCTTGTGTATGGGGGCACTCTGAGGAGACACACAAAAAGTGGTGGGACTGCGCCACTTGGTGGCGCTATAATTAAACAAAACATGAAATTGGCTTTATACTACTCAATGTATTTACGGTTTTCAACCATTTTGCTTAAATTGTCTCCAAATGTCTTTACTCATTGTTGCAGTTGGTCTGCTGCTAGCT
>CM077197.1:2024258-2031758 GCA_039654625.1 Rhinogobio ventralis
CACACACTCACTCACGCACACACTCACGCACACACTCACGCACACACTCACGCACACACTCACTCACTCACGCACTCACTCACGCACACACTCACTCACGCACACACTCACTCACGCACACACTCACTCACGCACACACGCACACACTCACTCACGCACGCACGCACTCACTCACTCACGCACACACTCACTCACTCACGCACACACACACACACTCACTCACACACTCACTCACACACTCACACACTCACTCAAACACACACTCACTCACACACTCACGCGCACACTCACTCACACACACACACACACAACCACACACACAACCACACATACACACACTCTCTCACACACACACACACTCACTCACTCACTCACCACACATACACACAAAATCACACATGCACACAAACTCTCTCTCACACACACATGCACACAAACTCTCTCTCTCACACACACACACACACACACGCACACATTCTCTCTCTCACACACACACACACACACACTCTCTCTCTCACGCACCCACACACACAATCACACAAGTGATATCAGAGACAGAGGAGTGAGACGGACTGTGCTTCTGTGATTACAGACACACGCACACTCATTCACACACTCACACACACACACACTCTCTCTCTCTCACACACACACACAATCACACTCACAAACACTCACTCAAACTCACTCACACTCACTCTCTCACACACAAACACTCATTCACACACTCTCAAACACACTTACACACACACAATCACACTCACAAACACTCACCCAAACTCACTCAAACTCACACACTCTCTTTCACACACACTCACTCTCTCACACATACACACTCATTCACACAGACACGCACACACTCACTCACGCACGCACGCACTCACTCACTCACTCACGCACACACTCACTCACGCACACACTCACTCAAACACACACTCACTCACACACTCACGCGCACACTCACTCACACACACACTCACACACACACGCACACACTCACGCACACACTCACTCACACACTCACTCACACACTCACTCACACACTCACTCACTCACTCACTCATTCACACAGACACACACACACTCTCTCTCTCACACACACACACTCATTTTCACACTCACACAGACACACACACACTCTCTCTCTCTCACACACACACTCTCTCTCACACACTCTCACACACACTCACATAGACACACACACACACTCTCTCTCTCACACACACACACACACACTCTCTCTTTAAACATGCAAAACTAGTTGTACACTATGAAAATATGAAAACATTTTCACATTAATCCCTCTCTGAACTTTCATTTCCGCAGTTCTGATGAATAAAAACAAACAAACGCAGATGTGATCAAACACAGACGGTGGATCAAAACTGACTCCGGCCCTTTGTTTCAATTCAGTCCTGCATTCACAAATATGCTAATGATATGCAAATGAGATGTAAATAAGCCTGATTGACCGAGCCCACAGACACTGCGGTGGGTCTCTGCGTGGCCTTCTGAAGGTCATAATATTCTTACTCTGACATGAGGCAGTAATTTCAGCATTGAATTACTCTCATAATAATGCTCACACTGGACTCGTTACAACCTATTAAACATCGCAATCTGTGTGAAAGACGACATTCGGCTGTAATAACGAAAGAGAGACTGATGAATTTAGGTGACGTCACCTCGCACAGTAATGGCTGTGATTAGCTTGTTGTTTCTCGCGGGTCATGTGACTCCTCCAGCAGTGTGTTATGATCCCCGGCGCGCTGGAGCTCGTTAGCGCGGCCGTGAACTTTCAAACCTCGTGTGAGATGTCGTTAGTATAGGTCAAGCGCTCGCTGCAACCGCGCGGGGAAGTGAGGAGTTTAGACGCCTCGCCGCCTTTAGGTTGTTGGCTAATTGTGCCAATAATAGAGCCCATCATGCAGAGTAATTATGCCACGGGAAGATGACAAAAAGAAAATCACAAGGCAGCAAATGTGCAGCGGAATAATGACAGGCTGTCAGCCGCCGCACCGAAATAACTCACAGCGGCGCACGAGCGCAATCTGAAGGGAATAAAGGCTGTGCTATCAAGAACTATTTATATGAAGTGTATTTTAACGTGTGTGTGTGTGATAATGTGAGTGTGTGTGTGTGTGTGTGTATGTATGCGTGTGTGTGTGAATGTGAGTGAGTGTATCATACGAGTGTGTGTGTGAGAGAGTGTGTGTGTGATTGTGAGTGTGTGTGTGTGCGTGCGTGCGTGAGTGAGTGTGTGTGTGTATGTATGCATGTCAGTGTGAGTGAGTGTGTATCATATGAGTGTGTGAGTGAGTGTGTGTATGCATGTCAGTGTGCGTGTTTTTGTGTGTGTGTGTGTGTGTAAGTGAGTGTGTGCGTGCGTGCGTGAGTGAGTGTGTGTGTTTATGTATGCATGTCAGTGAGTGTGTATCATATGAGTGTGTGTGAGAGAGTGTGTGTATGCACGTCAGTGTGTGTGTGTGTGTGTGATAGTGTGAGTGTGCGTGTTTTTGTGTAAGTGAGTGTGTGTGTAAGTGAGTGTGTGTGTGAGTGTTTGTGCGAGTGAGTGATTAAGTGTGTGTGTGTGCATAATGACAATATTATATGTAATTATTATTCATTTTAAAATAAAAATATTATTATATTAATTTGACTATATATTAATATAATATATAAAACAATACATATAGTCAAAATAATATATAAATAATATTAATGATAATGTACATGAATTACATAATAAATTATTTATAAATTATAATATTAAATATTTATAGTTGAAATATATATTTATATATATATTAATTAAATTATATTATTTTGACTACATATAAATATAATATATAAAACAATATTTAGTTGAAATAATATAGGAATTATATTAATGATAATATATATTATATGACATAATAATTATTTATTATGAGGGGCCGTACAAGCCATAATTCATTCTGGTACTCTTACACACATACATACATTTCTACTCTCACACACTTGCATTCTTTTCCTCCTTTTTTGGTATCCATTACTTCCTCTTTAAGCAGGAAGTCACTCTCAGACCTACTCAGCTCTTCCTCACAACGTTACAATGATGCTATTCAAAGTCATCCTGTTCTCTTTTCAAGTACAGTTTTTACTGGTGGGAGTAAGTAGCAGTGAACATGACATCAGACATTTTTTAATAATGTGCTGGAATGTATTGAACAAATGCAAGGAGAAGCAGATTCTTCTGTGCATGACAGACTGCATAGAGAACTTTGTGATCACATTCAAACCCTAAGTGGATTTCTGTCAGTCTCAAGATTTGTTGAGGATTCAAGAAATAGAGCAGCAGTAACTACATTGGAGTCCTTGTATGGATGTCTCAATTTAGTGCGGACTGCTTATGAATCCAGACAAAGAGCCAGGTCTGAGAACAGTTATGTCCTGTTTCCTCCACCTATCATTACTGGACATCAGGGCAGACCTCGATACAGCATTTCAGGAGAGCAAATTTCTCATTTGGTATCCCTGGGAATGAATTGGCAAAGCGTTGCAATGTGCTTGGGCGTAAGCTCTCGGACTCTGTACAGACACAGACAGCTCCTGGGTGTTCAGCCACTGACGTATACAACACTATCAAACGACAGCCTTAACAGAGTTGCTGGTGAAATTCTTCAGTCCACAACAAACGCAGGCGAACGATGTGTGCATGGGAGCTTGAGATCACGTGGTTTTCGCATTCAAAGGTGGCGTGTCAGACAGAGTCTACAAGAAATCGATCCTATTGGACGATCGTTCAGAAGAATTTACAGTGTTGCAAATCCAAATCAATATGGTGAGTAAATTCCTTAAAGGTCAAATGAGTTGATTTGAAGGAGATCAACGTCAAGAGTCAGTTTCTATGTGCGTTCACACCGCCGCCGGCGGCGAGAGTGACCTGGCGGCAACCAGGCGGCAACCAATCAGAATGTAGAAGTGCTCCGCTTTGGTTCCGACCACATTAGTTCCCAAGCAAAATGGAGGAGAGGTTGATCATTGGTGTGGTGGGTTTGATAAGAAGGCTCGCAACACTATTTATAGGCAATATTTTCGCTCTATAACGCTTGTTTTTCAGCGGGAATGCAATTCATTTGCTCAAAACAACACCGATTTGACGAATTGCATTAATGCTGCACTTAAACCAGGACAGTTACTGTAATGTAGGCTGCACACTAATTAATGTTAATGCTAATTAAAGACCAATGCTAGCAAACGTCTCCTATAAACTGCATGTTGAAATTAGACTAACACTTAACTATGAACACAAAAGCCACACCACACAAATGGCTTTAATTGGTTTATTTCGTTAGCAATCTTAAGGTCTTTCCATTGATCTGATCCTTGCTTTGTGCGATGCTTGACGACGACACTGCTTGATGGTGTTGGAAGAAGGATGACATCTTTGTTGAAAGTATTGTGAAAAAGGGTTTTGGCCCTAGAAAACAAAGCAGATGTGATCATATTATATTTTTCCATCCGTAATCTGTAATTGCAGTCTGTACTAATCAAACATGAAAAACATTTAGGATGATGCATTTTTATATTCCTACCACAGCTCTTTTTTTTTTTTGGCTGGCGATCATTCTTTTCATTATTTAACACTACACTAAAATTAAGCTGATGGAGGAACAAAGACGGAACTAGAAAACAGAAAATGTTGTCTTCCAATGAACTACAATAACACATTTTTTAGTGCTGTGAATCAAAAAAAAAAAGCTAATTAATCGCATTTTCTGTAATTAATCATGATTAATCGTGATTAAAAACATTGGAGTTTTTAATATTTTGATGTTGTAATAATTTCAGTTACCCTCCAAATAATGTAGAAACAATTTAAAGAGTATATTTTGAATATTTTTATGAATGAAGGCCAGTATCACTGATACTAATATCTCTATGAAACATCAATGACGTTACATTACAGTATAACTGAAAGCTACCCATTTCAACATTTATTAGGCTTTAAAAAAATAACAACTTTTAATTTAATTGAACTTAAAACAATCTTTACATAAACCCATTATAATAAATGTTATATTTACCCATGGCCTTCCCTGTTAGACAGTCTATACAGAAATGTAATAGTTATCAAACACCTTTCTTAACTGCATAAATAATAAATTTAATTAGATTAATCATCATTAAAGCTACAATTTTCTCTGTTCCCGTTGTTATTTGACGAACATTAATGACAGACATCATCAGTGCTGCTGTCACTTTAAGATCGGCCGCTGCCGAACATGACGCGGATCTGACGCGTGGTCACGGTCATCTCATTTTCTCAAGTTAAATTAAGACGTTATTTAAGGTGATGCCAGATCGATTAGCTCCCTATCTTCCTAGGTGGTAAATCAGACTCCCTGACTACTGAACTAGGGAGCGGATTGAGACGCACACACACAGATAGGACATTGACATATAGTGCGCGTTCTCTTTGTCTTGTTGCACAGACGATTTAAAAGCATTTCATGAATAAGAGCGTGATCATATAATGTAACGCTATGTAAAAATGGATTTAAAAACGGACGTTAATTGCGTTAAACTGAAAAAAATAATCGCCCGCGTTAACGCGTTAATTTGCACAGATTGCTGAACAATAACCACGGTTTCCCCTCCCCCCATCCCCCAATCGTGTGTCTATCTTCACGATGCATTAATCAAAACCAGCCCCGTTAAAAAAAACAACTCACAAGTACAAAATAGCATCATTTACATTCGAATGAACTGCCTTTACTATTTTTTCTATTACGGATGTTTTTTTAAAATATTATCGAACACTAAAGTTACAGTATTGACCGCAATGCCAAAGTGTGTTGAAAGATTAGCAAACGATTTCACGAGTTTAAGTGCATACCGTGCAATCCTTCACGTAGGGCCTACTGCATACATGGTAAGCATTTTTAGCTTGTGAACTTACGTTTAACTTCAGTAGGTACTGTTAAGTTGTAAATGTAAGTTGTAAAATGTGCCTACCTTTTCCTTGAACGGGAGCTCCAGTTGCCGAAGTGCTTCTGAGTTTGGTATCGCAAAGATTGGCCTTGAGTAACGTCAGCTTGACGTGCCGAAGCTTGTGGTGTACGTGAACTGCCAGGCCTGAAAAGTGCTCTCATTTCACTTTCCATCGTGCTGTGTGTAATGTTACGTGCGGATGACCCTGACCTCGGTCCCTCAAGGGACGAGGCCAAAGATGTAACCGTTTCGGGTAAAGCTGAGATATTTCTTAAAACCCCAATAGCCTGCTGAAGTGCACCTGCGGCCACATCATCAGCCATGCTGATCAGGACTGTCCGGCGACACACTGATCGCGCCTTCCCTTTCTACTATACGCCTTCCGTTTCCACTATACTCTCTCACACACACACATTCTCCTTTGTGAGTGTGAGAGTAGAAAATATATGTATGTGAAAGGAGAATGTATGGTATGCGTGTGAGAGTACCAGAATGAATTATGGCTTGTACGGCCCCTCATAATTTATAATAACACGTATGTATGTATGTATGTATGTATGTATGTATGTATGTGTACATACATACATACATACGCCCCATGTTGCAAGGATCTGTACACAATTCCTGGAAGCTGAAAACATCCCAGTTCTTGCATGGCCAGCATACTCCCCGGACATGTCACCCATTGAGCATGTTTGGGATGCTCTGGATCGGCGTATACGACAGCGTGTTCCAGTTCCTGCCAATATGCAGCAACTTCGCACAGCCATTGGAGAGGAGTGGACCAACATTCCACAGGCCACAATCAACAAACTGATCAACTCTATGTGAAGGAGATGTGTTGCACTGCGTGAGCAAATGGTGGATATTGACTGGTTTCCGGACCCCCCCGGACCGGACCCCCCCCCCAATACAGTAAAACTGCACATTTTAGAGTGGCCTTTTATTGTGGCCAGCCTAAGGCA
The DNA here is from genome assembly GCA_039654625.1 of Rhinogobio ventralis. Taxonomy (NCBI): domain Eukaryota; kingdom Metazoa; phylum Chordata; class Actinopteri; order Cypriniformes; family Gobionidae; genus Rhinogobio; species Rhinogobio ventralis. The sequence continues at coordinate 2,031,200 of CM077197.1, forward strand.
CACCTGTGCAATAATCCTGCTGTCTAATCAGCATCTTGATCTGCCACACCTGTGAGGTGGATGGATTATCTCGGCAAAGGAGAAGTGCTCACTAACACAGATTTAGACAGATTTGTGAACAATATTTGAGAGAAATAGGCCTTTTGTGTACATAGAAAAAAATCTTTGAGTTCAGCTCATGAAAAATGGGGGCAAAACAAAAGTGTTTTATAATTTTGTTAAGTGCATGCATATATATATACACTCACCTAAAGGATTATTAGGAACACCATACTAATACTGTGTTTGACCCCCTTTCGCCTTCAGAGCTGCCTTAATTCTATGTGCCATTGATTCAACAAGGTGCTGAAAGCATTCTTTAGAAATGTTGGCCCATATTGATAGGATAGCATCTTGCAGTTGATGGAGATTTGTGGGATGCACATCCAGGGCACGAAGCTCCCGTTCCACCACATCCCAAAGATGCTCTATTGGGTTGAGATCTGGTGACTGTGGGGGCCATTTTAGTACAGTGAACTCATTGTCATGTTCAAGAAACCAATTTGAAATGATTCGAGCT